>VZRS01010803.1:1290842-1307192 GCA_013398055.1 Ifrita kowaldi | reverse complement strand
CACCTCGGGAAAGCTGGGATAGGGGATGCGATCCTGGGGCAGAGACACCTCGGGAAAGCTGGGAGAGGGGTTGCGATCCGGGGGCAGGAGGCACCTCGGGAAAGCTGGGATAGGGGATGCGATCCTGGGGCAGGAGGCACCTCGGGAAAGCTGGGATAGGGGTTGCGATCCTGGGGCAGGGCGGCCTCCCGCCAAAACCCCCTACCCGCAGAGGGGATTATTGTGTCCCGGGACCCTCTGCCCAGCACCCTGGAGCCTCCTGAGTAGCTTGGCCAGGCTCAGTGGGGTCCTTTCAGCCGTCCTTATTTCTGCTCCTCTAGCAATGAGACAGGTGGCCAGGAAGGCCGAGGGCATCCTGGCCTGTATCAGGAATAATGTGGACAGTAGGACCAGGGCAAGGATTGTACCCTTGTACTCGGCACTGGTGAGGCCATACCTCAAATCCTGTGTTCAGTTCTGGGCCCCTCACTGCAAAAAGGACATTGAGGGGCTGGAATAAGTCCAGAGAAGGGCAATGCAGTTGGTGAAGGGTCTGGAGCCCNGATATGCCTCTCTAGCAGGCAGTGCTTTACATGCAGTAAATCATTTACTGCTGCTGGCAATCATTCACCCAGCTATCAGAGAAAACCAAGTAGCACCGAGTGAAGGTCAGGGATCCGCTCCAGCCCAGACAGGTATGGCTGGGCTCTCACAGGCTTTGAAATGCTCCAGTGGGAATCTGCAGGCTGGTTGCCAAGAGTGCATTTGGGTTGAGGGGAGGGGAGTGGGACACACAGTGGGTAGCATGGTGCCAAGGGCATCCTTCTGCCCTGCAGAGTCCCCTCAGGGATGGGGTACCTTTCCTTTATCCATTTTACCTGGCTATTTTTTTCTAGCCTGTTTACCTCTCAGGTCAAAAACAATTCAGAAAAAAAATGTCTATGGACTGAATACCTTTTGTAAATCCAATTATTTTGTAATTCATGGGTGTTGTCCTTCAGCAGCGTCTTATGCTCACTTTCCTCCATGTGGAAGTGCCCCAGTTCTACTTAATCTCTCCTCAGGCATCACAGCCACCTAATTAACATCACCTAAACAGGGTAGTCATTCAACCCATAAAACAGGATAGGCATGGGACGTACTTTGTTTAACCTGCAACAACCACTCCATCAATGTGTCCAGATCAAACTTCAATTTCCTCATGTGTGCTCAAAAGCTGCCATTATGTGAGTTTATAAAAAAGCAATTCTTCTGACCAGCTCTTGTCAGTAGGCCTTAGTTGAACTCAGTTTACATGAGAGACTCCTCTGGGGCTGGCACAGATGAAATAAGCTGGCTCTCTGCAAGTGATGTTCTGTGGAGCCTGCTTCAAAAGCCTTGTGGAAGTACTAGGGCAACAGTTTGGCCTGCAGAGGTGTGACTAACGCTTTCTCATTCCTGCAAGGGACAACTTGTGTGACTCCATCAGCCTGAGATGACCTAAAATATTAGAAATAAAAGGGTAGTAAAGAGTCCTCCTTCTGTGCACACAGTGCTTATGGTTGCCATACAGTCATAAATGTGCACATGTGCTTGCTAACTCCAGTCTTGTACACTTAGGTTGTGCAAAGGTCTCTCTATTGTCCTGAAGCTGCACTGGGTGAAATTCCGCTTCTAGTAAAGGAAATGGCAGAATCCCAGGTGGCAGGGATTTTACCCCAAAGTTCTCTAAAGGCTCAGGCTTGCTTAGACCATGCCCACAGAATAATGAGGGTCTTCTGACAACTAAATTCTATGTACTTGTTGCTGCAACTTTTCCTCCTTTGCCTCATCCTCTCATTTGCATTTCCAAAATGTGAGAAAGGAAAGTATCAAATAAAGAACGGTGTCATCTTTGACCTCCTTATTGATTTTGATTTTGTTCATAAGCCCTTTTCCAAGGGTGCAAACTGACCATCTTTATGTGTGATGTTACAAAATGCTAGCAATTGCCTGGCTAACACTGGAACTATTCCTGCAGGAATGGGAGCTTGGTGCAGTGTGTGAACATTTTTTCCTTGGGTTGCTGATACTTGAACCATCCCTTCAAGAAAACCCAAGGTACAGTGTGTACTCATGCTTGAGGGGCCAGAGGGTTTCACTGGCGTTTTACTTTGTTTTCTTTTAAGATAAACGTCTGTTTATTCAAGAACTGGAAAGATTTATTAATTCTTGCAGAGCAGCATGCTTGTGTTTATTCTGACTTTTGTATTCACACCTGATAAATCAAGAGAAGATGTGTCTTGGAAAACATCATATTTGTGCGGTATCAGATACAAAGCTGGAAATCTTCTTTCACTTAAACTCCCCTTGAGACCTGAGATTGCTCCTCCGCCGACACCTTTATTTAAACACAGCGCCGCGGGCGTCTGGGGGCGGCGGGGCCGGCGGCGCCTCTGCCGCCAGGGGGCAGGAGGCACCTCGGGAAAGCTGGGATAGGGGATGCGATCCTGGGGCAGGAAGCACCTCGGGAAAGCTGGGATNGGAGGAGGCTGAGGGATGACCTTACTGCTCTTTAAAACTCCCTGAAAGGAGAGTGTAGCCAGGTGGGGATTGGCCTCTTCTCCCAGGTATCAAGTGACAGGACAAGAGGAAAAGCCCTCAAGTTGCATCAGGGGAGGTTTAGATTGGCTATTAGGAAAAAATTCTTCATGGAAGGGGTTGTCAAGCATTGGAACGACCCAGGGAAGTGATGCCCAGGGAAGTGGTTGAGTCACCAGCCCTGGAGGTATTTAAAAGACGTGTAGATGTGGCGCTTGGGAAATGGTTTATTGGTGGACTTGGCAGTGCTGGTTTGATGGCTGGATTTAATGTTCATACAGGTCTTTTCCAACCTAAATGATTCTACAATTCTATGGCATTTAGGTGCTTATCTCCCCTGAAACTGCAGGCCAAGGACCTAAAATGGAATTCCTCTCAGTCAGATGTTTTAGACAGAGGCTGAAGTGGAGAGAAGTGTCTGGTTGTCTCACCACTGATGATGGAGGGTCACCCAAGCCATGGTGCTAGCTCCCACCCAGACACCTGCACCCCAGGTGTGTGCAAGACAGAGCCCACAAGCTCTATGTCTTCCAGTGAGAGTGTGGCACTGCCTTCCATCCATGGGTTTGAGTTCATTTAAGGAGATGGATGCCCCTGTACTGCTGTCCATTCTTAGCACTGAGATTTTACATATATGTACATATACATACACATATATGTGTGTGTGTATATATATATTTAACTCGATATTTCCAAGAGCTTTTCATTCCAAAATCTCATGGAAAAACTGGCATGATAGATACACAATTTTTCTTTCCCCAACATTTGCATTTGCTTGCATCAATCTGTATTTTCTGTCTCCACTCCTCCTTCTTCTCTGGAAAAGCCACGTGCATCGCAGAGCTGCCCACACAGCATTGTAGAATCACCATTTTTGTTCTTTCCAGCCTCAGCACAGTTAGCTCTTGTAAAACAGTGTCTTGGTTCCCAGGAGTGACATCAGGAGCTTTTGGGATAAACTTAATCACTACCTGCACATCCAGAAGAAGACAGAGTACGTTTGATTGCACAGCTCCACATTAAAGTCTCTGTTTAGCTTTTATAAATGACTCACCCAATACCTCAGTTCACTGAAGCCTGATTTCTGAGAGACAGTCGGGTCTTTAAGCACATACTCAAATGAGGGATCACAACTCTAAATTAGCAGCACATGTGGACATGACGCTGGATTAACACAGCATGCACGAACGTCAATACTTTGAGTCATTGTTTTCAGGGGCAAATCGGGGGTGCTGCTTCTGATGCAATTTCTCCCAAGCCTTGTTCCACCAGGAGCTGCTTCTGTGTTTCTCCCTGGCAATGACCCACTTTGTTCTATTATTAAGAAAAGCAATCGTTTAAATAGTTATAATTCTGAGTTTTCTCTCCCATTGTGCTGGACAGAAAGTAGAAATTTCCATCTATTTGTCCTGCTGCAGACAACTCACCTTCTTCACATCAGTTTGATCACACTTGCAGGGTTTAGCTTCCCCTTGCAGAAATCATGCTGTACCTCTAATTTTAAAAGCATGTCTTTCTTGAGCCCCTTGCTGTGATAGACAGAGTTGAGTGCAGGAAGATGAAAGAGGACTGTGCAGAATATGGTGTTGTAAATGCCTAAAAATATGGGAGAAGAAGTAATTTTAAAACTACACACAGAATTAACACATACATGACCAAGAGTAAGCATTGAGAGCAGTAAGAAAGGGCTGGGAGATGGAAGAGAGGGAACAGGGAAATACTGCTTGGAGAGAGAAGTTTCCTTTTTGGGGAGGGTTGAAGGGAAGTGTTTTAGCTCAAGAAGTGTGACAATATCTACCTGTTTCCCTCAAGTGTTGGTGAGCTTATTTTGTATATACTTCTGTGCTTTGTAGTAGCAAACACTGAGGTACAAGCATTGCACCCATGTAAAAAAGAGTGGAGAAGAGGGATTTAGTTTAAATGCTGTCATTGATAAAAAGTAAACACTGAAGATACGTGCTTACACAGAAAGAGAGGAATGGTAGGCAGGGGAAAAATACCCTTGTCTTTTTGCTCCTCTCTCTCTCTCATTTACACATCATACAGTAGATAGCAATTACATTGAAATATAGTCTGTGGTATAGCGTGATCAGTTGGAAAAGTGAGACCACAAGAGACTTTAATTGATCACTGAATAACAGATGGGGTAATAAAACCTGGGACAATAAGGAATATTTGCGGAACAAATGAAAGATCAATTCCCCTTCTGTTGTAGAAGCAAGCAAACAGGCAAGTGTTAAAGAACAATCTAAAAGGCAAAATAATGAGGGAAAGAACATATGGCAAAGATGGAAACTGCTAAATACACACAGAGGAAAATATATGTTTTTAAACTGTCTTTACAGCATGCCTGTTTCTAGTCTTTGCATGCTTTTTTTTGCTACCATTCGTGAAGAAATAATTCCTTGGATATCAGTAGTACAATGCATGAAGAGACTAGGTACAAAGTATAGGTTCAGCAAAAGTTTAAAGCACAATAAGCAGAGGAAAAAGAAAAGGAGTCTTTATCACAGGTGATCTGAACAAAAATGCTACTAAGATTTTTTTTCCCACACATATAATTGTAAAGGAGATTATGCCATGTTTAGAAAGTGAATGCAATTAGATATGGCACAGGAATCAGCTCTATCTAGCCACAGACACTTTGCTTTTCAGTGCAGTATCTAAACAGCAACACCCAGTGTATCCCATACTCCATTCTCTTGGGAATAGAAGAAACACATTAAACACAGGAAGCATTGATAAACTACTCAAATACTGGAATCGCTTTCAACTACTCAGAGTATGTTTTTACAGTCTGATGAAGGCCAAGAGGAGGCCAGCATGTGAAATGAAGGGCCAGTGCAGAAATTCAGCCTAAAAGGGCAGCTCCAAGGACAGCCAGAGCTTGCTTGCTCTGTGGGACAGGCAGGGCCACATATGGCTGGCACTTCAGCAGCCCCAAATGGTCTTCAGTTTCTAGGTGAGACTGATGTGAGGACAAGAGGTATCCAGATCAGTGCTTGCTGCCATCCCCAACTTGGCACATTCAGAGCACCCTGGATGTGGGCAGTCGTCCACATCCAGCAGTGACCGCTCCAGGGACCCTCCGTGAGAAGTTAATTGCAGACTTAGCACTGAGCAGCCCGACTCCCACTGAGAGCCGGAAGGCTGCCTTTAAACGTGTGCTGGAGCTGCAGCAGGCCTTCTTGTTCCCTCACTCTGTGCCCAGCTCTTTGCTAGGAAGGTCCCACAGAGTTCACTAAGACTGTCCTATATTTAAAAGAAATATCTGCCAGTTGCAGGGCTGACAAGGCTGTGGCTCATACATGGGCACTGCCCACTCATGCAGTGGGATACGCAGCAGAGATGTATAAACCCTGCCTGGGCTCATGGGTGGATCTAGCCTTGTGCAATTCTTTGCAAGATCAAAAGTACAACTGAACACAAGTGAGGTCAAAACCCTGGATTTAGAACACCTATTTTTTAAATGTTTCTATATTTGTTCTAAACAAGTATTTATTTTTCTTTATGCTGCATTTCCTTTTTCCCATGTCAGTATGGAAAAGAAGAAAATGAAATGGAGGCATCCCTAACTATCTATCCCTGCAGCTCTATTTGAATACTTCACAGTGAATATTATCATTCATGGTAATATGAGACCAACAACATGGAGAGAACAGCAACACTGATGCCTATCACCTGGGCTACACTGCAGAACAGTGTGAGCTGTATTCTCAGCAGAGCTTTTTCTGGGTTATGACTCATGCAGAGCCCTGTTTTTCTGCTGCTCTCCCACCTACGGAGACAAACAAGAGAGCTACAGTAAATAAATAAATAACCAGCTATTACTATCAGCCAGAATTCAATAAAGAAATGTAACATACTGGTGAACATCCTGCATGCAGGTACACCAGGATCCTGAATCCAACATCTCTTGTGCAATGACCTGTGCCTCGCCCCCTCCCACTCTGAAGCTTCAGTTGAAGCTCCCTTATTTCAGGCTTTCTTCTCATTTACCTACAGGAGTAGGCCAGCAAAGAAGAGAGGTTTTTGAGGACTCTACAGCCAAGGAAGAGTAGGTGGAGAGGTTGGAAGGAAGAGATAAAAAAGCCAGAGGAGGTAAGCAGTAGGGTAATGCAGAAGCAAGTCTGGGCAGTGGGTGAGAGCTTGCTGACAGCAGCTTTGTCACCCTATTAAAGACCTTTCCAATGATGTAGGCAGGGCTTGTGATTGTTAGGGTTTCAGTTTTCTCTTTCTGAAGGATGGGTATGTTTATGTGCCTCAGCATAGTTAAAGGCAACCAGATGGAAGTTACAAGAGTGAACCAGCATTTATCCGAGTTTGGTTGAGAGCCCTCTTCTTCATACCCACCACAGCAAAGTTGAGCCTGAGATATTTAAGAAGCTGAACTTCGGGGACCAGCAATCTTTTTTACCATCCAGTGACCTTTGATGAAATGAATTAACATAGCATCTGCATACGTGGATGGGAGGGGACACATGCTCTATGAGCCTGCTTTGTCTACGCTGGACTTGGTCTTTTTGCTGGCTCAATGAAGGGGCAAAATCTTGACATAATTGTGAACCCTTGACTACCTGGAAGTAGGGACTGTCTTTATAATGTTCACCAAAATAAAGGACATCAGATAGGTGTGCACAACCAGCTTGAAACAGTAATAATAATACAAGTGCTCAAGTATGACACATTAGGATAAAATCAGGATGCACAGCCAAGTAAGTGACTTAATCTTCTATGAAGCTGCTTTTATTTGGAACTTAAAAAGTGCAGTAAATTCATTCTTTTGGTTGAACTGGCATAAGCACCTTAAACCATGGCAACAGCTTTCCAGTTTCTTGAGTGTTAGGCTTTGGGGCTCATCTTTTTGAAATACTTAGCAGCTTCCTCCCATCCAGGCATTTTATGTTATTTTCCTTTTTTTTTTTTTGCAGGGGAGGAAGATTTTTTTCATGTGCTAATACTGCAACAGTGAAGCTCTTCCCTCGGGCTGGTTTTATTTTGTGGATATCTGAAACATTTGGGATCAGATTACAGACTGACAAGTAAGACAATGGCATTGCAGTAATGAGCTGGAGGCTAATTTATAGGCTTTGCAGATGTGAATGCATTACCATGCAAATCATGAGTAGCTCCTGCCTATAAATAAAATAACTTACCTTGCCAAGGATGGCTGTCCCAAAAATATAATGAGTATTATAAATTATAAGCACGTGTCAGATTTCCACGTCCTTTGTATTCTTGTTTGTGCTTCTCTAAGGAAGCATTCAAAGATAAAATGTATAATACAATGCATGGCACAGGCAGTTACAATCTTTGCTGCCCAGCACTATTATCACCTTTTGCCAACTGCCACTCCTCCATTTGTTAGAAAAACTGCTAGTCAGACTTGTCAGCAGCTTTGAATAATATGTTCCTACACGGTAGTCCTCTGAAAAGGAAGGATGAACTGTGGTGAATGCACTGTGAAGTGGTGAATGCACTGAACTGTGGCTCAGAAGTTTTCTGTTCACAGCTCTGCCTCAGACACAGGTCTTCCTCAGACCTAGTGCGTGGCCTTTGGCAAATCTTTTAAGCAGTCCATTTCATAATTTCTTTAGCTAAGAAATAAGCAACATTAAAGTTTGTTTTACCTGTGTTTCCTGTTCAAATGTTGTTTTGGGGTAGAGCCTGTCTTTGCTGTCTATCTGTGCAAGGTTGGTTGTGTTGGCACACACTGGGCACACCTGGCAGCAGAAACAACAGCAGAAATAACTTTTGAAGTTACAGCTTCAGAAGATATTTACGAATTAGCTCAAATCCAATTGGTGCAAAAATCTAAGGTGTTCTTTTTATTTTTTCAAACTTGAAGAGAACTTAATGAGACTGCACTTAATCATGTGATTTGCTTTATCAAGTCATGAACTCATGCAGGACGGACGTCTCTATGATTTTGCCAGCTTCCTGCCACTCCCTACTTCCCCAAAACACCTTTTAATGACAGAAGAGCAGAAACAGCAAAACCGAAGAATTCCTACAAGCTTCACTGAAAAACATTGCCTTGTGGAAGAGAGAATCCCAAAGTATTGCCTTTCTCCCCTAAAGGAGAAGTTCTGCAGTAAACTTCAGAATTGTTAAATTTTGCTGCTAGTGGAGCTCCTTGTTTCTTCTTAAAATCATATTTTTGAGGTTGATTCCAGTGGAAGAAAAATCAAAGTGGAATAGGCCTGCTGGAAACAAGGCTCACTGACAGCTTTCCTTATTTTATGGACATATTACACCAAGCTAAGCCTTTGCCATCTGCTCTGCCCCTAGTTGTATATGGAAATAAACCACACCAACCAAACAAAAAGAACAAATCACAAGAACATTAAGGAGATAAAAGGGATTTAACTGCCTGTATATGCTCCGCCAACTATGCAGCTTGCACTGAAGATGTTCTTTCTCATGATTCAGACACAAATCACAAGGAAAGCAGTTCACACAAAACACGGTAAGTTTCCTGCTGAGCTGGAGTTTTCCTGAACCAGACCTGACTCCACAGGAGTGTTCAAATGTACTTATATGAAATTATGTGATTAAGAACATAAAGAGTGTTCTTAATAACTTTTTATATTGTTTGCATCTCAGGCAGTAAGGTACAATGGGGTGTGCTCACAGCATTGCAAATACTACAGTGGCTAACTGCAATTCACAGGAACAGCCGGAAGGAAGGAAGGAAGGAAGGAAGGAAGGAAGGAAGGAAGGAAGGAAGGAAGGAAGGAAGGAAGGAAGGGAATACAGGGATTGCTGCTGCCCTCCTCAGAGTCATGTGTATGCACATACACTGAAGCATCCAACGACTGCATAGAATATGTGAGGTATGTTAACTTGTGTTTTGGGAAGGGTTATGGTAGCTACAGGATTTGCTTCCAGTTCTGAAGGGAAAGCCTTCTATAGTGCTGGTAGGAAGCTATGTCTATGGCCAAGAACAGTAAATTAGCTTAAAACATCTTGCACAAGGCTGAATAGAAACAAATGGAACTTCAGAGTTTAATTTTTAAAAGTTATTTCTATTTCATATACATTGTACTTAAAAATCATGGCTAAAGCAATGTGACTAAATCCTCTTATTCTGGTAACTACATCACTATTCATTAATGGGTCAATGATGCTCTGTTCTTCTGCACCATAAAGATCAGCTTACCTTGGCCTGGGCAACAATTGAATTAATTTGTTTCCAAATGAAGAAATTATTCAAAGTAGACCCTTGGTATTTAAGAAGATAATGTTTTCAACTTCCACAGAGATCAGAAAAGGCACAGTAAATGAAATGAACAATTTTCTCATTACTAGTGACATGTAACTACATGAAATCAATATTGTATCTGTAATACATATGTCATTTATAAAGTTGGCTGGCATTATAGGTGGCACTACCTCAAGGTTACCTGGCAACTGCCACAGTACAATCTCATTTTCACCCACTTTGTCAAATACTAACTGGGGCTGAAATCTTCCATCTGGATGGGAGCAGGGGTGATTGCTTTGCATTTCAATCAGATTAGTTTCACTACTTCTAGACAAAAGAGAGCAGATAATGTTTTGCCAATTTTAATACAGTCTGATAACCTTTATTTGAGATGTCCCTGTTTGTTGTCATGAAGAATTAAAATAAAAGGCAAGAATGGCTTATGTATCTGGGTTATGCTTTTTGCTGCACGTCGAAAACTTGTCCAAATCTGTACAAATTTGAGCAAATCATCTTACACATGTCTAGTAAGGTGACTAGTTTTTATCAGTTCTTACAGATCAAATGTGACAGAACACATTGCAAAAGTAAGGGGCTATAGTAGAAAAGCTGCTCTTGAGACCCAAAATCACACAGTTCTGCTGGTTGCAATTGTTTCAATAAAACATGAGAGAAAAGAGTTGCACAGGACCAATCATATACTAATGAAATCAGTGAGACTTACAGTAGGACAGAAAGCAAGAGTACTGGTAGGCATATTGAAGATCAAACTATCAAAATCCATTTGTTCTGTATCCCTAAAAATAGTCTTTGTTCTTTAAAGGACCATAATTTTAATAATCTCCCAGAAATTTCAATTTTTTTTCTTTCTGCTTGCCCTATAGTACACTGAAGATAGCAAGCAGTCCAGTTTGACTACTAGAAACCAGATGAACCTGTAGCCTTGGTTTTTAGATCTGTTTTCCCCCGAGGTTTTTAGTTTATAGACTGAGTATATTTGATCTGGAAGCTACTGAAATTTAAATACAGAACTCTGCAATGCCATTCCTTGAAATCCCTTTTCAAAATATATGTTGGGAAACACTATATTTCTGCTAGATTTTTCATTTAATGCAAGAGAAGTTTTCAAAAATTATACTCTTGGATAGTGGTGCTCTCCCTCAGGTCCACAAGGTTGGGTGCTTGTGTGACTATTGCTGTAACAAGAGCTTTTGTGTGGTTCAATATCACTTAGCATTGGATTTTCAGATCATGACTTAGAGGCAATTACTGTCTACTCCCAGCAAGCTGGAAGCTGAATGCTCTACTCCCTCTGATTATACCTCCAGAAAGTACATGCCAATAACAATCTGAGCATTGATTTCATGTTGATTAATACTAGTAGTGAAATGTAAAAGGACATCACTCAATGTACAAGTTCATCAGTCAGTTTCTAGCAGACTGGTCTCTTGAAGAACATTCCAAGAAAGCTTCCAAGTGTGTGACTATATCACAGGTCTACTTACTGGTCAACTTTACTGCTAATATGCAATTTAAGTGCCAAATTCAGAAAGCCAGTCCTGTACCCAGTCAGATGACAGAGGGAGATGTGCAAGTAATTGATAGTCTTTTCCAACCTAATTGATTCCGTGATTCTGTGATACCTTTGAGATGAAAACTAAATGTCTGCAGGGACAAGAGCAAATGGGGTGTAACAGATCCTTACACCCTTTGGAAGAGCTTTTGGAGACCGGGACTTTCTTCCCTTGAACTATGTTCCCACTTACTACTGTGAGGAAAAGGCATAATAAATAGGAACTAAACTATGATCTGAAGCTAACTATCTCTCTTAATTCAGAACATTTTATCTTTTAAATCTTTTAAGTTGCTCTTTAAAGTTGGAAAAGCAAGCACCACTGACTAACAAAGTCAAACTGCATCTCAGAGAGTTTGGGAGTAGCATGGAGAAGAAGAAGAAGGGAGATTTTTTTCTTGTGTTTATATTGAGTATTATATGAATGCATAAAAAGAAGGCTCTGAATTGAATTTTGCCACTATTGCATTGTAAACCTGAGAACAATGCCCTGAAACCAGGGATTTCATTTCAGATTGATCTATCTGTGGCAGAACAGAATCTACATTGCAACACTATTAAACATCTATTTAACCTGTCCCTTTGTGTTTCTCTTTACTTTGCACCATACTTAACAAATTCAGGGAGTTGTCAGGGAGTGATCCTCCATTAAAATTTGTAATAGTGGCATGAAAATCTATTTATCTATTTCAAAAAGAGCATAGTAGGTTGAAAACTTGTATAATGTTTAACTTTTCTAGGCGTATTTCTAGTACTTCAACACATGCATTTATATGCTTAACAACAAATGTGCAGTGCAAATCACAATCCATTTCCCTGACAGTAGAGATGTATTTAGTTAGACCTTGCTGACCTTTCTTGACTTTGTAACACAAGCCTCTGACAGCTGCAGATGCCATGATGTCCTTGTTTCTTCATCATGAGGAACGGCCACAACAGATTTCAAAGCAGGTTATGGACACAAATATGTATAATGCATTTGTAACTTTCAGTGACCTACATTTCATACAGCTACATGACAAGTTACCAGCTCAGTCACTTTTCAGAGACAGCTTCAGAGTTTGGGTTTGTCCATTTTGCATATTCCAAATATATGATGGCCAGATGATACAATCCTTTTGTATTCAGCTTTTGAATGGACTGCACTTTTAAGATTTCTTTCCATAGATTAAGACTAGCAGAATCCTCTGGATTATGGGAGAAAAGTGGGACACAAGGAGTCCTCTGAAGTTTAGTTTTCTGGCTAACTTGGAACTCTTGTGATATTAAGGTTAACTCCAGGTACTTGTAGTTTTCTTGCCCCTTGAAGCCTTTTCAGTGGAGTCTGATGGAAGCAAGAGAGCTTTGGTAGTTCAAATCTTCATGCTGCCTTTTCCCATGTACTCACTCTTCTTCACAAGCTCTTGTATTTCAGGGTAGAGAAGAACTAGAATTGGTACGGAGAAGGGCAATCAGAATGACAAAAGACCATTTAGGGAGAAAAATGAAATAGAATAGTCCACTGTAGACTGGAATAAAAACAGCTGAGGGAGAACATGTTCAATGCATAAAGAATCATGAATGATGGGGACAAATAGGGGATGCTTACGCAGCACTTCTCACAGCACAAGAGGTAGGTAGCATCAAAAAACTAAGCAAAAAGAAGCTAAAACTGGTCAAAAAAGAATTTTCTTTTGTTTTCATACAGCTTGGCTGTGGAACTCACTGCCAGAGGGCAGTTGTCCAGGTCAAAAGCATAAAAAAGATTCAAAAGGAATTAGATACATTCCCAGAAGAAAAATCTGCCAGGTATTACTGAATACATGGAGATAAAACCACTGTTTCAGGAAGTGCCTAGTCTGTAATTTAACAGAAACTGGGAGAGTTCAGCAGAGGAAAGGGCACTATACTCTTTCTACCCTTTCTTCAACAATGTCCAACTAACTTCTGTCAGAAATACACTACTGGGTAAAAACTATTTTGATCTGGCCCAGAATAGCAGTTCTGTGTTCCTGATGCTGTCTTCAACTGCCTTGGCAACTCTGCAGGGATGACAAGATTATGGTAAACTGAAGACAGTTACGGGGATTTTTATTTTTTGTCTGTCTTTGCAGAAAATATATCTTCAACGAGGCCAGAAAGTCTTATCTCATATTTCTACCCTGGCATGGATCTGAAGACTTTGCTTCAACTGTTCTTCACAGAATAATTGTTGTGAGGCTGTACCGAAAAGACAGTGCTGAATATATGTTGGCTTTATTTACAGCTCCCACTCCAGAGGCTTTTTCTCCCTAACTCTGTAAATCCTGCACTGAGCAGCACTGGTGCTTAATGTGCTTTGCCTTGCTCAGAAAGGTCATACTTTGAAGGGTGCAGAAAGCAGCAGCAGCTCAGGAAGGACTTCATTGAGCCCTCAGCTCCAGCCTCTGGTAACTCCCTGTGTAATCAGGCAAAAAATGACAGATGCCACCCCATCATCAGTGGTGTGCTTACAGTCTAGACAACCAAAACCAAAATCCTGACAAGGGTCTTGCTTGTCTGAGTCTTGACGCCCTCTGGGAGAGGGAAGAAAGAGTACCTCCATCTCCTGTGTGGTGTCACAAAGGTGGTGATGAGCCCATGTTCCAGCTACAGCTCCCTCCACTTCAATTTTTTTTAGCAATTTATCCTTCATAAGGGGAGTCACATGTACAGAGCTTCCTGAGCAAAACAGAGCCCAAGCTTCTTTTGCAAGGGCTGGTCAGTCCAGTCATAGGGGTGCTTCTGGGAAGAGTAATTTTGAAAAACCTGGCTAGGCATAATTTTTGATCCATGGAACCAGGTGGTTTTCCTGTCATTAGAGGGAATTTCTTAGTATTTTGCAATTAAATTTGAAGGAAGTTCTCAGGGACACAGCCCATTTCTTTGGTCCACACTTTCCAGCATCTGCAGTATACAATGAGATCTTGACCAAGAATATTGTCAAAATGACCAAAGCACAGGTAATACATGAGTGATAATGACTAATAGAAAAGATATGTGATTATCTCACAGTCTAACGTGCCTTTAAACTTTGGGAAACAAAAAAGTACATTTTCACTGTACTTTTTAATTCTTTCTTATGTTCCCAAAGAATAGAATTACAGGGCAGGCAGGTGTGTGCTCAGAGCTGTGAATGTATCCTGGGATATAATCAGTAGTCACATAATGCAAAAGATCAGTAGCGCTGGCACGGCCAGGTGAGTGTTACAAAAGCACACTGCTTATCTGCCACTGCATCCTAGTGATACATGACCACTGCATCCTGCAGGTACCAGATCTGCATAGGAGCCTTCTGGCTTCCAGTTGGACCAGGCTTCAGCTCTGCAGGGGATCAACAGCACTGACTCCTAGGTAGCCTCTACTGCTGTAGAAGGCTGCTTTCAACAGCCAGGAAAAAGCAAGGAGGATTTATGAGCTGTAAGGATGACCATAGAAAACTTAGTTTTCTCTTCATGGCAAGACAGGAGGCTTCATCACCATCGTCCCTACTCTGTAGCTGGACTTCCAGACATTGTGACATTTTAGGACATTCGCCTTGAAACGGAGTCCAGAGTGCATGATTAAATATGACTTCCTCCCTAAGCAAAGCTTATTCACGGAGTGACTTCCAGCAGGACGTGGTTACTGTGTATTTATGTGAATACTACAGACAACAGACTCAAGGACTGATGGACTCCTGTCCATATGGAAATGGAGGGCCTCACATGAAAAGTTTCAGCAAGCTGACTCATGGTATTCTGACATATACGCTTGGGAAGAGTCATCATGGCTTACTTGTTCCTCCTTCTGCATAGCCTTACTGGCAGACCTTAAGATGCTCTAGAGAGCCTGAACATGACCTTCATTTCTCACAAGAGGATGACATTACTACTGAGAGAAAGTGCTGAGCAGCACAGAATCCATGTTGCTTGAACACACTGGACAGTGAGTGAAACACAAATCTTGGTTCAGTGACATCGAGCATCTAGGAAAAACACTGTAGCTCTGGTGAATATGCCAGCTGCAAAGGCCTTCCTGTAGGGACTACAGAGAAATTAACCAGTATGTTCATGATGCATATAGCTAGAAATAATCTGAAATTAAAAATTAATTCAGTTTCATCAGTGGTTCCCTGAAAACAAGCCATTAATTATTTACTACTTGTAGATACATATTTATCTTTTATGTTCCAGAGGTCCAAATGAACTCTGGTACATAATTTCTACATTAAAAATACCTAAATCACCATCATAGTCCTTTTTGCTGTTTTCCCCCCGGGAAAAACAAAAACAAAGCCTTGAAAAGCCAGAAACTGACCCTCATGCTCATTTCCACTAAGCACAACACAGAATAAAGACGAAGCACATGGGTGGGAAACAATTCATCATCACTTCAACCGGAGCCTTGATGTACAGCATCATAGCGCCCTGACAATCTCAGTCATCAGCTATCACCAGATTTTTCATTCCAAGGAAGGTGGCAGAGCATGGTCTGAGGCAAGAAACCTTGGGAAACTACTTTTAGTTTCTTAGAGGTTGGTTTATGGCCTGAAATTGGAAGCTAAATGGTATTTCTGTTAAAGGTTGGCATATTTTGGTTAGGGTTTTTTGTTGGTTGGTTGGTTGGTTGGTTGGTTGGTTGGTTGTCAGGCTTTTTGTTTGGTTGGTTGGTTTTTTGAATTCTTAGTATTGTAGCAATAGGCTACACCTCTCCACCTCCAGCAATAACCTATCCACCTCTAGACCTTTCTGGCATCAATCTAAATCCTTTTCTTTTCTGACAGGACTTTTACATTCTGGCCTTAAAAGGCAACTATGGATTATGCATTCATTATATGCCTGAACACATGATGAGCCCTTGTAAGTATTTGGACAAGGGACAGCCTTTGAAAGCCCAATATCCTATGGGAAATGCTATGGCTGATTCACTAGGTGCCAATATCCTGCCTAGTAATTCACTATTGGTACTCTTCCAATTAGCAGTAGGAGACATAACTGCTAATACTGCCAGCTGCTACCTGGAATGCCTTTCTTATCTGCTGTCTTTTTTTTTT
>VZRS01010803.1:1180137-1290555 GCA_013398055.1 Ifrita kowaldi | reverse complement strand
GAATCCCTGCGCTCCCGCGGGCAGGGCCGGGCGCAGCCCCAGCCCTGCTGCGCCAGCGGGGCCTGCCCGGGGTNGAAACCTTGGGAAACTACTTTTAGTTTCTTAGAGGTTGGTTTATGGCCTGAAATTGGAAGCTAAATGGTATTTCTGTTAAAGGTTGGCATATTTTGGTTAGGGTTTTTTGTTGGTTGGTTGGTTGGTTGGTTGGTTGGTTGGTTGTCAGGCTTTTTGTTTGGTTGGTTGGTTTTTTGAATTCTTAGTATTGTAGCAATAGGCTACACCTCTCCACCTCCAGCAATAACCTATCCACCTCTAGACCTTTCTGGCATCAATCTAAATCCTTTTCTTTTCTGACAGGACTTTTACATTCTGGCCTTAAAAGGCAACTATGGATTATGCATTCATTATATGCCTGAACACATGATGAGCCCTTGTAAGTATTTGGACAAGGGACAGCCTTTGAAAGCCCAATATCCTATGGGAAATGCTATGGCTGATTCACTAGGTGCCAATATCCTGCCTAGTAATTCACTATTGGTACTCTTCCAATTAGCAGTAGGAGACATAACTGCTAATACTGCCAGCTGCTACCTGGAATGCCTTTCTTATCTGCTGTCTTTTTTTTTTACGCTGTCTGCTTGTCTTCTTGTCTCTTTTAAGAGAGATTCTGCAAGAAGACGACGACGTTGTAACACTCAATTAACCGATGCAGTCACAAAAAGGGCAAATAGCATATAAACTAGAGGTAAGGCAGGGAAACAGCAAACTGAAGAAGGTAGGAGGTTTGGTGGGTAGGAAGCATTCCGGGTGTGAAGAGGAAGGTCTGAGCTAGTGGAATGGCTGTTCTTTCTTCTGGAGGCTGGCTTGTTGGGGACATTAAGGTGTGCGGTCCTGTGAAGGTACAGACAAGTAGCTTAAGCAGTGACCTTCTGCACTTGCCAGCTAAGCAGAAAGGCGTAGATCTCACAGCCACTTCACTCCACTGGTTTCAGGGTATACCCGTAGCCGGCACACACGCCGGTGTGCTGGCCTGGCTGTCTGCGTCCGGCCCGGTGCGGGAGCGCCCGCGGCTCCGCAGGGCGCTGCTGCGGGACACCGGGGCAGCGCTGCNTCCTCCTCTTCCTCCTCTTCCTCGCCGCCTCTCCTCTTCCCCCGCGGCTAGGCGAGGATCCCGGGGGAGGCAAGATGGAAGAAATCCTGCGAAAGCTGCAGAAGGAGGCGTCGGGGAGCAAGCACAGGGCCATCAAGGAGAGCTGCACCTGGGCCATCGGTAAGGGGCGCGGGCGGCGGCGCGGGGCTGGCCGCGGGGGAGCGGAGCGGGGCAGGAGCCGCCGATGGAGAGGTTTTGTAACGGCGGGGGCAGGGAGACCTCAACAAACTTGTTCCGCGCGGCCGCTGAGCCTCCAGCGGCTGGGAAGGGAGCGGAGCACCTGCGCCGTTCAAAATACCCGGGAGCTCCGCGCTGCTGGAAGGGGGCCGTGGCACCTGCTGCCGGTCCCGGAGAGCATCCGCGCCCCTCGCCTTCCTCACCGCCTGCATCTGCTTCGTGGCTCTTGCGAGGCAGATATATGGGTATCAGTAGCTGTCAGTTTCCGTGTATGTTTTATAGGTGCTGTCTTTTCCTTGAAAGGCCCCCTCCCTGCCTTAAATCATCGTAAAAAATCATGCAGTACAGTTTTTACGCTGTCTTATGTTCGGGAATCTATTTTAAAAGCTAGAAGTTTTATTTTACTGGACTCCATGAGCTCTTTTATCCTTGCTGTATAATGATCAGTATAACGAATTAATCTTTTAAGGCAATATGAGCTTAGGTACATTTCAGCATCCACCCATTTTCAGAGATTGTGTGTGGCTTGGAGTGTTTTTTGACACTAACAGCCTGGAACACTGATCATCAAGACCCTTAACTTAAATAAGCATAACTCAGATACTTTCAATTGCTTTAATTTTTTTTTTCATCCATATATAGCTACAACATTCTGTGGTAGATCAGACCTGTTGCTGTCTTATTACTGGCCTTTCATCTTGATGTTGCATGGGTTGCTTCATTAATTATGTGTCAGTCTTGCACAGCAGCCATGCAAATATCCTCTATACTGTTCCAGTTTTAGTGGATGTGCTGCCGAAGTGCTGATAAGTGAAAGGGAAAAGATGGTACTCTGTACCTTCTCATTGGGCATGCAATGTCCTGACAGATTTATGCAAAGCTTTGGCAACTTAGAGCAGCAGTGGTTATTGTTCTGTCAGCTGGAGTAGGTGTAGACTTTAGGATCATTGGCTTGGAGACTGCAGCCAGATGTATTACTGCGGTTGAACTCAGAAGTTTCTTTTAAAAGCCCTGTTGTTTCCTTTAATTATACAGAAACCTTGGATTCTCCCGATGCTGCTATCAAGATACCTCCATATCAGCTGAGGTAAGAACATTGAACTTGAATTCTGTGGAGCTTGTGAGTGTAAAACTGAAGCAAAAATTTTGTATTAAAAGTGAGGTAGACTGAGGAGCAGGCTGCATCTATGTGATTTCTACAGTTTGTAGATATACATATCTACATAATTTTCTGACCAGCCCTTGGCCTTTGGCCCTGAATGAAATGTAAGGAAATGTGTTAAAATGGGCATGAATAGGTATAGTGGTGACACTGGTTAGAAAAGAGGGCTCTCTTATGGTCTAAAGAGTTTCCCTTCTAAATTCCATCTTTCACTGTAAGCAATGATACTTCTTAGTTCTTCTCAGTGTGCTTGTGTTCTTTTAAATCTAAATCAGGTTTTGTTACTGGAAGTAAATATTCTAGAAACTGAAAAGTTATATCATCATATAGCTAGGACACTGACTAGGAACTAAAATAATACAGTTTCTATGCCTACTTCTTCCTTTAGCCTGCTAGATTATCTTGAGTGAGCCTTCTTCCTTCTTCCCACCTCCATTTGTACACATATAAAATGGGAGAGGTGGCATGACCCTCATTTGTCTAGCTATTTCAAATCTCATTTTGGAAATTGTCATTGATATGGAGTAAATAAACAGGCAAAATTATTCGCTGTCCTTCCTGACAGAACCATTAGGGATCATCAAAAGAAACTAGCAAGTGCACTGCTTGAAACAGAAGCACGTTCTTTCACACAGCTTAATAGTTAAGATGTGAAATGCTTAGGCTTGCCTTATTAAAGAATGTAATGGATGCTGAAAGATTGCATGCATGCAGAAAGCACCTCAACAAATCCATGGAAGAAATTGATTGAAATCTATCAGATGCACAGGTGCCCTTCTTATTCAGAAGTACTTTAATCAGAGATGATGGAGTTTATAAAGGAGTATGTAGGAATGTTGCTGTATATTTGGCCTGTCCTATGGTCCTCTTAGATATCCACTGCGAGCTACTGACAGAGGGGATGTTTTTTTGCCACGATATTACTCCTCTATGAGTGTTTTTATCACCTCGTTATTCCCTGCTGCTCCTTTCAGATATGCTTTGCAAGGAAAGTTAGGGATTGAAGAACTAGTTATTCCACAGCAGTCACCAAATAGGGAAAGAATTGGAACATTTCTTTTGCCACTCTAAAATCCAGTCAGCTGCAGTCCACAAGAGGCCTCAAGTCAAGGGGGGATGGATGTAAGGCAGGTCTCACATGACCAGAGCCAGACACATGCATTTCCAACACAGGATGGAAACAGCTGGATGACTAATTCCCAGTAGGTCCATTAGAATTATGTTTACTTGACACTGTGGCTGGAGAAAACTTGGCTGTTCACCTTCCCATTTATCAGCCTCTATCTTTAATGTGGTATGTGGTCTCTGCTTTTAAGTGCTATTGTCATTCCGTATGAAGTAGTTAGCTAGCTGTTACCACATTTCTTCCTTTTTCATTTGCTTACTACCTCTTTACAGAGAGGCCTTTTTCTCTTCTTCCTCCAGTGTTCTTAATGATGTATTTGTTTAGTTGGAGTGTTTCTCTCACTGTAAATCCCAATCTTTTAAAATAAAGCTAATACCTTTGCAGGTGTAGCTATGATGAAGTAAGCTCTTAATGTTAGACTTGTCAGTAGCAATGCACTCATTATTACTGGATGTTTTGGAAAATGAAAGGTACACGAGAGGATTTGGACAAAAGCTTTTGTTGCGGGGTCCTTGGTAAGGCTCTGCCACACAACCTTAGGTAGTGTGGGAGATATTGCTAAGCTTACCCTTCACTCTCTGATAACAAGCTACTGCCAGGCTCCAGATCAGCACACTGGGCCACATCTTGGGTTGGAGTTTGCCTGCATGACATACAAATTAGATAGAAGTTCGTTGCTTGGTATTTGTTAAAAAGCAGCACCGTGATGGCTTGGTTCCTAGCACTGGAAAAGAATAGCCTTGCAAGTAGAGCAACAGCTGTGACCAGAAATACAGACAAGATACAGGATGGAGATGTCCTGGCCGTGCCTCTTTTCTGCTTGCATCTTACATCAGGTGCAGATTGTATCAGCTGCTGTAACACAGATCAGCCGCTGGCTGCTCATCCACTTGGAATCTGAATCTACACTTCATACTTAAGTTCTTTTCTTTCTAGAACTGAAGAATGAAGGCTGCTCACAAGAATGAGAATGTGTAAACTGTATACTCAATTTTTTTACTTATAAAATAAAAAGCCATTTTCTGCTTCTGACACCCCAGTTCTAGATGAGTAGAGGTTCTTCATAATGTTTTCTTTTGTAAAATCATGGTCCTAGTGTGAGAACGGGGAGGACAAGGTATCTCTGCTTTTCCTCGGTCTATGACCATTTGAGTTCAAGGGGTTTCTTACATGTATTATATCAGCTACATACTTATCTCCACTGTAGTATTGGGGTAGATGGCTTCTGTGTTCTGGCTTGCTCCTGACCTATCCATAGTTTTGCCTTGTGTTGGACTTCTGTTACTGAACATGAGGCAGACCACATTACAGTTCCCTGATGTCTGTGCAATTAATTGGGGTCTTCAGCTGTAGCATTTGCATGGGAGCTGTTTCCAGCACTTGTCTGGTAGCAGTTTAGATAGCACGTCTGCTATGTTTGCTCAGGGAGCACCTGAGGTCCTTTTGCCCCAGGGGAGTCCCAGTGACTGGACATCCACGTTAGAATGTAATTCTTTAATTAGTTTGGTAGAGATTTGTTGGGTATATCTTCAGGGAGTTAGATGAGACTATTTTGCTGTTAAACTTCCTTTGATGATAATTTGACTTATGAATCCAAATCCCAGTTAATGACCTTGCATATTGATTCTAGTGAGGGGCATTATTTAAATGTCTCACTTCCTAAAGAAACACAGATCTCCAGCAAATACAAAGTTTCCCACAGAGTCTTGTCAGCTCTGCCTTGAGATGGAAAAATGTGTGTGATTTTTCAGTACTTATAACTTATGATCAGTCTATTGGGTGAGGATGTGAGATAGTAACAAAGATTAACGTGGATCAAGATGGAGATGGACTTAAGTCAGTTCAAGGCTTTGCTATTGATGCTCCGTGAATTTTTGAGAAGGCGGAGTCACGTAACCCGTTGGGAACTGGTCTCTTGTTACCTGCCTAGTGTGATGATATTTGTTTCTGAACATGAGTTGTGAAGACTGGATATATACTAAGGGCTTAAGGAGGCTGGGTGGTTGACTTATAAATAATGAATTAGATAAGAGGAATTGATGTGCTGGTGTTTTAATTGGTGAATTGATCACATGAAAAATAGCTTAAGAGACCTTAATGTTGTCTGCCAGCAAACAGTTGTTTGCTACTCAGCTGGACTACATTCACTTCAGTATTTTCAAGATGGCAAATTCTCCCGTAAGGCCAAAACTATACACTGAACAAGGCTCTCTTCTTGGCTTGTTGTGATTTTGGAGGCTGAAATATGAGCTGTAAAAGGTAACTCAACAGACACAAGAAAATGAGCTTTGAGAAAGAATGTTTGATTGGAGCAGTTTAATACTCATGAGGATTATCTACATATCAGAGAATAAAATAAGAGGCTAGACAGCAGTTGCCAGTCACGTACGGCTTTGAAAAAACTTGAGATTGCCAGAGTTTCTTGGAATGCATTATGTAATTAAGTCATGCCTTATAGGCTATGTAGAACTTAGTGACTTGCTATCAGCACAGGCTTGCTGCTGCCAAGAGTAGGTTGGTTGGGACTTCTGAAGGAGCTTCTTTTTGGAAGGAATGGGAATTGGGTTTGCATGGCCAGGTTTTGGTAGCAGGGGGGCTACAGGGGTGGCTTCTGTGAGAAGCTGCCAGAAGCTTCCTCCATGTCCAGCAGAGCCAATGCCAGCTGGCTCCAAGACAGACAGATGTGCCACTGGCCAAATCTGGGCCAGTCAGAATGGTGGCAACACCTCTGTGATAACAAATTTAAGACAAAGAAAAAAAGTTGTTTGGCAGATGTAATTGCTTCCAGAGAAGAGTGGGATGAGAATATGTGAGAGGAACAACTCTACAGACGCCAAGGTCAGTGAAGAAGGAGAAGGAGGAGATGCTCCAGGTGCCTGAGCTCAGATTCCCCTGCAGACCATGGTGAAGCAGCTGTGCCCCTGCAGCCCATGGAGGTCCACAGGAATGCAGAGATCCTGAGTGGAGGAGACTCACACTGGAGCAGGTGGATGCCTGAGAGGAGGCTGTGAGCCTGTAGGAGGCCTGTGCTGGAGCAGGCTCCTGGCAGGCACCTGTAGACCCATGAAGAGAGGAGCCCATGCTGGAGTTTCTTGTTAGGACTTGGATCCTTGTGGAGGAGCCGTGTTGGAGCAGGCTGTGCCTCCTTTCCCTAAACAGTGGCAGGAACAACGTGTGAGGAACTGACCATAACCCACATTCCCTGTCTCCCTGTGTTGCTGGGCAGGAGGAGGGAGGACTGGGGGGAAAGTGTTTAGGTCTTATTTTACTTCTCATTATCCTGCTCTGGTTTTGTTAATAATAAATTCAATTAGGATTTCTAATTTGAGTCAGTTTTGCCTGTGCCAGTATCTGGTGAGTGACCTTTCTCTGTCCATGTCTCAAACCTTGAACCCTTTGTTATATTTTCTTTCCCCTGTCCGGTTGTGGAGGGAAGTGACTGGATTTGGTGGGAGCCTGGCATCCAGTCAGGGTCAACCCACTAAAATCGCTCTTATATTTTGCATTGGCCTTTCAGAAATGATCAGTAATTCTGGAGATTACAGCTGGAAGATCAGAAGTCAGTGATGAGCCAGGGTCCTGTGTAATAACCAGCTCATGTCCAGTTCGTCTCGTCCTGTTTGTGTCCCAGTACTAATCATGTTGGTGCTAGCTTTTGAGGGCAGTTAGTGAACTTTTTCTATAGTCATGGACATTTGGGGATGAAAGTGGTAGTTCTACCGTTTTTTTTTTGTATCTCTAGATTTGCACCTGACATACTTCTTGAGAAGTACGCAGTTTATAATCTCTTAAATAAAACAACATGCTCACTCATTTTTCCTTACATGTGCTCAACAAATAATAAAAGCAGTAATTGTGGTGTGATCATCACCAAACAAACAATGCTACGGAGACTTTCAATCCACTTTAGCTTTGCAGCTAATTCATCCGCTTACAGAATCTTGAGTCTTGGGATGCATTTTGCCTTCTCTGTTGTGAAGAAATGTTTGTGATTTCATTGTTTTGTCTTCTCCCATCTCTTAATTTTGTTCATATTTTCTTTTAGTTTCTTTCTGCTGGGGCAGAGTGGATAGGGAAGCTGATACATATGTGGCAGATCCCCTGAGCAGAAGTAAGGAGTGGGGAGGGAGGAATGGTTGTCTCTGAGGGTTTTTTCTGGGGAGTGGTTTTTGCATCTCTCTCTCTCTATTTTATTCTTTCTCTTTTTGTAAAACAATTTGTTTCCTGCTCTTGCTGCCACAACCACCTGACATTAGGTGCTTCTGTGCTTTCTTCCTGGATGTGACTGCTGGATGTGACTCATGCTGCTCAACCATTACATGGTCACTATCTGGCATTCAGCAAGTGGATTATGAGTTCCCTGGCAGGCAGCTGGCCAAGAAGAGATTCTAGTGACAGTGTGGATTAATGACCTGCATCTCCCACGATGGCAGTTTACAGCCTGGATCCAGGCTTTTGGGGGCACTTAGGTAGTCCGTTTGGTGTTTCGGATGGTGTATGTGCACTGGTCTTGATTTAAAATGTTGTACTTCCAGTTCTAATGTTGAGGAGTAGCTGAGGGAAAGAAATTAGCGTTTAGAAAGGCAGTGTGGCACTAATACAGTATTTGGATCAATCTGCATGTTTAATCTGGGATATGTAAGTGGCCCTATTTCTTGTCTAATGGGCAGGTATTTTTATCTCAGCAAAACTTTGCATGTGTTCTGGGACCCCAGAAGATGGTAGTGTTGGAGAGGAAAGGGATATGTAGGGTCAGTTTCCATGGAGCATGTCTGAATTCTTGCTATCAAGACAAGATTCTGAAAGTGTTGGAAGGCCTCAGGAGTCCCTGAAAACCTATTAGCTGGGGTTATGACTCTTGAATGTATCGAGCAAGGTTTGCCATTGTTATGAAAAAAGGTGCATGGTTTCTGTTACACATGTGTTTGAGTGAGGTTTTTTTGTTTGGCTTTCGTGGTGGTTTTTTTAAAGGGCAGTGCTTGCTCTTTCTGAAGCTTTCTGCCTTTCCCTGATGTTCTTTGTATTAGTGAGCCATAATATTCACCACTGCCTTGGGTCTATGTTCCTTTTATAGACTTTTCTAAAAATTCATTCTATTTTCGTGACAAAAGCCCACAGTGAACTAGTCTTGGCTGGGCTAAAGTTGATTTTCTTCATGGGAGCTGGTAGAGTGGGAGTGGGGAGCAGCTGGGTGGGGCTGAGGATGAGAGCAGCCATGGTTTTAACTATTTGACTTCTAACAGCAAATGCAACTGAAATATTGACCTAAAGGTCTAAGGATGTTAATGGGATAGCAGTGTGTATGTTTGTTTTAAACATTTGATCACTTCCAGTGCTTGCAGAAGAGAAGAAAAGGAGAACATCCTGAGGCTTTTGATAATTACCTTAGAGAATGAAATGTGGTTGGGGGCGGGAAGAGGGGTGGCACTGAAACTGAGAGGACTGTTTTCCTGCTAAATGGTGCTTTGCTCTGCTCTGGTCTATGTGTGATGCTGTGCAAGTCATGACTTTCCTTTGTTTTGAAAATGGAGGGGTGAGTGGGAATAATGAAAGTCTTTTCCTTTGTTTACATTCCATGAAAAGTAACAAAGCGTCAGGAAATTCACTACCTTTCATTTCCTTGAATGTTTGTTTGCTTAAGAAATTGAATATGCTTAAGTGCAGTGAGTATAAAATTACGTAATGCACTGCAAACATGGAGATATTTTTAGCAACCATCCCTTAGGTCTGTCAAGATTTAGCACTGAATTGCTGTGAAAGTTGAATGGCATTGCAGATTACAGCATTGACCTTCAAAATGTAACTAGTAATGACCAGAAATACACCTCATTCTCCCGTTTCTTCATCTGACTTCTGTAACTCACAGCTGCAGTGGAGAAAACAAGGTAATTCACAGGATGTCCATGTGATAGTACCTCTGTGTCTCTTTTTCCATTTCCTCAGCCCTACCTTCTCCCACCTTTGTAAAATTTCTCCTCATAGAAGCTTAATTCTCATACGACATTTTATTTGTTCTTTTCAGTGTACTTAAATTTTGAAACAAAAATGCTTTCACTAGATAAAGCCTTAGCTTCCCTTCCCAACTTACCAAATATAGGGAAGAGAGGCTTCATGGAACAGTTTCATAAGCTTTCAAAGTTGTAGGCTGAGCAAGTCCAGCTTGTCACCTCATCTTCATACTCCAAATTAAAATCAACAAAATCACCTAAAGGGTACAGATTGCTTTATAATTAAGACCTGGTGAGGTTTACATGTGTCATCAAGTTCCTTAAGAGCAGAGTTTGTAAGTGACTATGATTCCTTGTGCACAAAGGGCAGATGTCTGTGGGGGTGGATGTTCTAGGGAAAGCAATGATAACATATCAGAGAGAGATTACACTAGAGCTTTGGAGACTGGAAGCATCTGATTATTATTTTGGCCTTGTCCACCTTACTTTAATATTGTGTAGAATCTCTTGCTGTCTCTCTTCCTCTCCTCTCAGTTAAAGGTGCACCTTGTGCTTACAGGTTTTTTTTGTTCTTTTTTGTTTTCATCTTGACAATGGTGTCAGGCTCTGATCTAGGAGCTTTGTGTTTCTGTTAAAATCAAGATGTTATTAGTTAGTATACAAGGAGGCAAATTACCTCAGAAGTGCTCTCCAGCTGAGTGACTGTGCTGAGGTACTTAATTACGGTTGTATGAATTTTGTGGTCTTGGCTGCATTGGGTTGGCTGGAAGATTAAATTGTTCACGTTTGCCTTTCCCATGAGTAAAGCTATGCTGCTTCTGCAGTGGCAAATTCATTTATCTTGGAAAGGATATAAATAAAAAAGATTAGAAATACCATTATGTCACTTCTTTAATACCAAGCAGTTTTAAATTGCAATCTTGTTCAAGATTCCAGGTTGGAAAAAAAAATTATTAAAGTTCTAGCTGAGAAACTGTGTGAAATTACATTTAGGCATTATTCTTCACTTTCTCTTCCCTGTGTCATTAAGCATCCTCTGATAAGCAACTCGTATTGCCCTGCAAAGGCAGGCTTATTTAATTGCTGGATGAAGACTTTGTGTCTTGGTTTGAAAAGCAAAGGGATTGAAGAGAAGAGGGAATAAATGATAAAAAGAGGAAGGAAAAATTAAATACTGAGTTGGATAGAACTCTGGGAGAGAGCTGATGTCAGCAGCTGAGTGAGAAAATTGGATATGGAAAGAAAAGGAGAGTTAACCTTAAGTCAGAGGAGAAGAAGCCTTTCCATTGTAACTGGATAAAAGCGAAGAGTTTTGTGCTCTGTAGGAAGGAAAAAAATGAGGTTTTTAAAAAAAAATAAGATGCAAGTGATGAGAAAGAAAAATGCAAATGCCTTCAGCCAGGAATTACAATTTCTTTAGTTATTAGTAAAGGTGGAAGCTCACCTGATATGTGCAAATATATGAGGCAAATCTCATGACATGGGAAACATGCCCACAAGCGTCTCTATGCTTCTGACTAACCAGTGTAAAATTCTGGTCCTGTTGATGCAAGTCAGCATTTATATCTACATGGTATGGCAACAGTCTCCTAACCTTTTTTTTTGCAGAACCTCTAAACTGCAACGCTGAGTGCTTGTTCATTCTCATGTAGCACCAAAGTTGTCTAATGGTAGCATGATCATCTTGTAGTGGCATAGTGCCATAAAGATAACTTGTTTTATTTTTTCTTGAAAGGGAGGGTTCTAACTAGAATGCTTCAGATATTGTCTTTTATCCTATTGCTCTACTATGTCTCTAAGTACTATTCACAAACTTGTACTTGCATAGAGGTACAAGTTTTAGTGCTGGAGGGGTCTGTTGTAATCCTCTGGTTCAACTTCTTTCATTGTGGAGGTGGGAAAACTTGCCCTATATTTATATACTGTGGAGTCCAAACCTCTCTCTGAGCTTGACTGTAGTTCTCTTTGTAAGTGAGATGATCATATTTCTGCGGTAATCATTCCTCTAGAATGTGAGCAAGGGCTTCAAATCTTCCTTCTTCTTGAAGAGCTGTTACTTGGAAAACAATGCATTTATTCCCTATTCCTCTTTGGGTTTTAAATACTTCCATTATGAACCCTAAAATTGTTGGTGGAAGCTTTTTGGTCAATGTTCTCTAAACTAGCACAGGAAAAAAGATTTATGTTTCTACTTTTATACGTACATGTGTTCATATATACAATAGTAGAATTTGTTTTATGTAAATTAAATCATCCCTTTTTGTGTGAGGACAGTGTTTGCTTCTGTTTGGTGTACTTAAGGGTAGCAGCTGTGGGTACTTGCAGAATTCTAAGAATTCGTCTTTACCATTTATTTTCTCATCATGGACCAACTCTTCTGCTTGAGTAAGCGATGCTAATAATACTACACTGTGCTACTCTGTTCATTTTAAGCAGCCAAGACGGAGAAGATATTTTCAACTGTTGGTTACTCTGACTAAAAAATGTCAGACTTTGGCTATGACTGTTATCCTGCCTAATAAACAGTGTATCAGAAAATGGCAGCAGTGGTGAATGAAATTCTTACCTGTTCTTTGACTGGGCTGTGAATTATTCTATGAAATGCAAACTGCATGCTGATAAGGCCTTGAGGTTCTGAGTTTTGCTTTTCCTGTGTAATTTTCAGCAGGAAGATAATGGCGAGAGCTGTCTTATTTTTAATCTTTAATTTTCAGAAATGGGATTTAAAATAATATGATTATCACCATTTGCATGAAGGGAAAAATGCTTCATTTATCATGCCCCTTTCCCTAAGTGAAGGAGGGAAAGGTGTGCTGTGAGACTGTTCCAGGCACTAACAACAAGGAGTTAAGATTATTTCATTACAGTTTTGATCACGAGAGTGAATTAATGTGCCATTATTCTTTTCTCACTAAAGGCTTTTTTGTCATTACAATGAGAATAGAAAGATTTTTATGATCTCTCTACTTACAATAGTAATTTGTCTTGCTGTGACCTTTCTGGCAATCTGTTTTGACTGACCTGTCATAGCATTCCTTATTCCAGACCTGCAGGGAAGGAGACTGGTCGATGAGCCCCAGCAAGTTCAGACAACTAGAAAGGTTATTGTAACCTAGCGTGCTGAATAGAAAGGCTGTGTTTGTTCTCATGACTCATTCTGCAGTTGGCAAAGTTGACAGTCTCGGAGTGGGGTAGCTCAGAAGGGGCAGCCTGTGCTCTGGGAGGTACTGGTCTTGGATTACACACTTGGTTCTGTTGCTGAGCTTTTTACTTGCCCCTGGCAGGTAGCTTCTCCTCATCCAAGTCAAAGGTGTTCCCTTCCTTTCATTCTCCCTCTGTGTTGTACTTGATGTTTTTCAGTCAGGGTTAAGTTGGTATTTGTTCCTCAAACTCTATGTGTATGTATGTCGACAATGGCATGCAACAGTATGGGTACTTAAGAGTTACAGTGTGAAACTACTTTCTGTACATTCTGTAAATGGAGAATGTTCTTAAACATGTTTTGAAGTATATTGTTGTGCACCAGCTTATTCTGAGAACTTCACTTATGTAAAATGCCTTACATGTGTAGCACTACAAAACCTGGGTGAATTGTCACTTAACAGTACAGAGCTGCAGACGGTGCAGTAAGCAATGAGTCCCCCTCTGATGGGGGACTGCTCAAAACAGGGTGGAATTATAGAAGGGCTGCAAGGTATAAGAGGAAACCTCATTCTCTTACTTCATTGCACTCAAATCCATTGAGCTAATTCTGGTCTGCATTCCCTCTTGTGCAGCCTTATCGAACCCAGTTCTTAAGACCTTGGGAAGGACTGACTGTGTTAATTTACATCATTCTCTCCCATTCTGCCTGAGGATTATCTGCCGTGTCCTTCATGTTCTCATGCTATCAGATGATGCATTTAAATGGCAGATTGAACTGAAGTGTGGAAGGTGCTCAAGCTAATCAAACATTGCAAGATATCTCTGCAGGTGTTTTATAGCTGTAGCATGGAAATGCTAAAGGTTTAATTGACTGAGTGTGTAACGAGAACAGGAAATGACACAATGGCAATTCATTTTCTCCAAGAATACAGTGGGAACACAGTCTGCAGCAACCTTAATTAGATTTTCAGTTAAACATTTTTAGCAAGGATGGGAAGTTCAGCTAATTGAATCTGTTCTAATTTCCATCCTCCTGTTTGTAATTTTTTGCTCTTCTTTTTGGGCCATATCTCAAAGCTCTCGTTGTTCTCTGCTCATTGCAGTATGTGATGACAGATGGCAGGCACCATGCTGATGTACGGGGTAGCTCAACATAAGCCATAGGAGCTCCCACCTGTCTTCATTATCATGAAACTGAACTGGATCCACTCCAGTGACTTACGACTTTCCTCATTTTCCCCTCTCCTCCATCTTCATCCACTTTAATGTGAGAATAAGTTTGTTCTGTATTAATAATGTCCAAAATGTTTATATGCTGTTGCAAAAATCTGTAGAAAGTCTAAAAAAAATGTGGTGTTCTGCCCAGAAGAGATGCAGGTCTAAATAACCATCAGTTTTTAGCATCCTTAAGTTAGTACTATACACTGTAGTAGTTTATTTTCCTTCTTTTTTCCTGTCTGTTTCTGGCTAATTGAGTACCAGTTAATGCACAGGTACCTTGTTTTGGCACCTGTTGATCTGCTGATTTCATATGCAAGTTCTCCCCCAGAGGGTGATGATGAAAACTTCTTTAATAGAGGGCATGTAACAAAATCACAGTGTAAAAGTTAGCACTTAAAGGTGCTTTCTGGATTAGAGATGTATTGCAGTGGCACCTCGCTTTCACACTCTACCTGCATGCTGTATATGTTCTTGGATTCAGGAAAAACTGCTGTTGGATATGTAGGTGATAGCCAGCTCTGTACTGGCTAGAAGATTGCTGTCTAAACCGTGGAATAGATGTTTTGGCAGCTTCTGTAGATCTGGATTGTATGACACTCTTACGAGGAAATGTTTTCTAGATGCTCAGTAGTTTTGGATGCTACGCTCACAGGTTTCAAGAGTCCTTCTATCTAAATTGATTCCAGAAACATTCAAGAAAGGAGCTTCTGAGAAATTTGGGCTTTATGCCTGCCTGTTTCTCAGAATATCCTAAATGGAGCAAATGGTTAGCTTTTAGTTAGAAACCTATTTTGAGATATACGTGTAGTCTGCTTCAAGTTCTTTAGAATTCGTGTTTCTTTTAAAAAGCTACTGCAGTGTTATGCCAAGTGGCCTTTTACAAGTTCCCGTAACCTGTGAAGAAGGTAAAAATTGAAAGACCTGCAGATTCTTAAGAATATTTGCCAACTACAGAAGCTTGCTGTATTGCTTAACTGGGCGATGCTTGTGACTCTCAAGTCTCTAATTTATCATTAAATGAAGGGGTTGCATTTCAAAGAGCAAACAGAAGATCTGTGGCCCTTGGGGTAGCTTGTGATTTGTGGGTTTTGGCGGGGGGAAAGGTGGAGAGAAAGGAATAATCACTGAACAAATGCAAAAGAGTTGATTTTCAGAGTGAAAAATCAGTGCCGTCTGCAAGCAGGATCCACTGGATAAGTTACAAGCTAGGTTCCCCAAAGGTAAATAGCCAGTGTTCAGTAATCTTCATTTATGTTTTTATAAAAAGAAAGTTCAGGTTGCAGACCGCCAGTTTGGAGAGAGGCTGGTAGGTTATGAGCAGACCGTGCATAACTTTAGGTAGCTTTGACAATGCCTCTGAAATGTCAGTAATCACTATTGCTCTAGCCTAGGGCTTCTCCTTAGCTAGCTGTGAAGGAAGGATTATTGATTTCCAGTTGGGTAAGAAGAGACTCATGTAGTTGTTTTCTTCTTAGCTTGCACACATTTGTCTCCATGGGGAAGAAATTAATGTGATTCCTAAAGGGCTCCTTGGGGTGGAATGCAGACAGTTGGAGTACTGAGACTCTTAAGGGCTGGCACAAATGGTTTGCCATAAGCAAATATGTCTACACAAATGCAAAAAAGTAGGCTCTATGAACGGCTAAGTGCCTATTACGGTATGTAACCTAATGAAGTGCAAACCTTCAGGGAGCTGCAGTTGGACATGGGCTGAGTATCTCTGATCAGGAATGAGTTTCCTGCTGACTAGCAGGATTTAAAGGACTTGGGGTTGGTAGGTGTTCATCAGATGCTGCAGCCCTTCTCTGATGCGGAGCAAGGAGTAAAGAGACAAGTCAAAGCTTAGGGCACTGTTTGATTTGGTCACCTAATTAAATAAATTCAGTGTCTGAGCACTGAATCAGAAGTATCTAAAATAATATCCTATTTAATAATTTATATTAATATTAAAATTGTGTTATTCTGTAATCAGAGTACAGCTAAGTTACAATTGTAGCACATGTTAATTCAGGTGTAAACCAAAATTGGTGTTCATTTGCTTTAGTCTACACTATTTATAGTTGGAGGGAGCTAACATGCCAAGGCACACTGTACTGTAGAGGAGGCCATAGACTGAAAATCAGCTAATAGAAAGTGGATTATGAAACTACTTTTCTGGAAACTTGAATATTAAACAGAAGGTAAGTAAAGTGTAATGCTCAACATGCTGAGTTGAAAGACCACTAGTGAGTTGTGAATCAGTCCCTTCTTTATGTTTTGCACGTTCATGCATGCATACAGAGGGCTAACAGTTGTGAAGTATTTTGTGAAATTTCAATTAAAAGGCCATTCTTAGCAGTGCGTGAAGAAATATGCCAGCTTTCTTTAGAGGGTAAAAGTGCTTCACAGAATTGTGAAATTACCTTTGACTACTGTATGCAAGCGTGATCTTTCTTAAACTGATACAGCCCTTCTGGACTGTGACTTGAATACCAATTTTAGTTGCATTGTTCCCTCTCACTTTTTTAATTTTCCCCAGGGAGAAGTGTCTTCTTCCTCTTCAACTGGCTCTGGAATCAAAGAGCATGAAGCTGGCCCAACAGGCTCTAGCAGGGATGCAGGTATGGCTTTGGAGCGGGAGTGTGTTGGCAGGCGGTGGGTGTCAAGAAAATCTAGGCTTTTCTTTTGAAAAACACTACAGAAAAAGTGTCTGTCCTTGGGTGAACCTAACAATAATGTTCATGTTTCTGTAAGAGTGTTCAGAAGTTAGGATACAAGTAAAGGCTGGTGATTTTGTAGAAGCTGAAAATGTTTTGCAGCTAGGTGGGAGGTCCTGGATTTCAACAGTGAAATGCAGATGTACTCTTCCTTGTGGGCCCTGTGCTATTCCCAGAAAGTTTGCAACTGCTAAGCATCATAGAAATTAAGCTGAGACTTGCTGTTTTCTTTGATTAGAAGAGAGGGCAACAGTGCTTGGAAGATGGAGAGGTGAATAAAGGATCTGGGAGCTGCATTCTTTATGTGTGGGCACTTTCCTGGGTTTTTTGTACACTGAAAACAGTAGAAACAGCATCTGATTTGGAAGTCTATGAAATTGCAGAAGAAAACAGCAGTGCAGCACAAGCAACAAAAAGACTCTCCTGGGTTTGGCAGTATAAAAACTAAAGCAGTTTACTGTCCTTTTAATTGGACACATGAGTAGGAGTCAGTAAATACTTATCACTAGGGGGATGCTAGTTGTGGGAAAGGCTGGCACACTGCTGGGGCATAACATCCATTTTCCGAAAATAAATTTTTCCCTTGGAGGGCAAGAAGGAAGTTGTTCTGGGAATATAAGGATGTAAGTGGATCGTTCAAATTCACTTAATCCAGCATATGAGGTGTCAGACGCTCGGTTAGAGAGTGCCCCATATTGGGGCACAGTGTGGTTCTAGAAGGGAAGGGCGGCTAAGGTAACAAAGGGATTGGAGCATCTCTCTTATGAGGAAGGGCTGAGAGCTGGTTTAGACTGGAAGAGAGGTGCTCCAGGGTTGGGGACACCGCAACTTCTCTGGACAACCTGTGCTTGATCACCCTTATAGTAAATTTCTTCCTGGTGTTCAGAGGAAACCTGTGTTCCAATTTGTGCCCATGGCTTCTTGTCCTGTCAGTGAACACCACTGAAAAGTTCCTGTCTGTTCTCTTTGCAAACACTCTTCAGATATTTATTATTATGGTGATGAGATCCTCCCTGAGCCTTCTCTTCTCCGGTCTAAACAGTCACAGCTCTCAGCCTTTCCTCCTAAGAGAGATGTTCCAGTCGCTTTGTCATCTTAGCAGACCTTCCCTGGACTCTCTCCAACAGCTCCATATCTCCCATACTGAACTAAACATTCTCCTTTATATAGCAAACCCCATTATTTTCATTTCAGATTGAGTTAAATCTCATCAGGCTGTACCGTGCTAAAGCAATTGATATTCTGGTATGTGGGAAGTACTTTAAAACATTGTAAACCCTGGCTGGCAGTTCAGCTTTACCCACTCACTCCTTCCCTCTCAGAGGTATGGGAGGGAGAATCAGAAGGGTTAAAGTGAGAAAAATTGTGGACTAAGACAACGTTTAATAGCAAAAGCAAAGCTGCATATGCAAGTAAAAGAATATGTGGAATTCATTCACCACTTCCCATGGAGCAGCAAGTGTTCAGCCATCTCCAGGAAAGCAGGGCTCCATCACATGTAACAGTTACGTTGGAAGACAAATGCCTTAACTCTGAATGTCTCTGTCCCCTCCACTTCCTCCTCCTTTGCCTGGCTATTGTTGCTGAGCAGTGTCACATAGTTTGGGATATCCCTTTGGTCACATTGGGGTCAGCTGTCCCAGCTGTGTCCCTGCCAAACTCTTCTGCACCCCCAGCCTGCTTGCTGGGGAACCAGTCTGAGAAACAGGCAGCCTTGATGCTGTGTAAGCTCTGCTCAGCAATGACAAAACGTGGGTGTGTTATCAGTGCTGTTTTGGTCACAAATCCAAAACACAGCACTCTTTGAGCTCCTATGAAGAAAATTAACACTATCCCAGCCAAAACCAGTACAAGCATAGAAAATAAGAAGTAGGAATGAACCAGTGAAATGTGGTACAGGGTTGAAGCTGAGGAGGAGCATCAGTACAAAAGTGATGAACAGTGTACAGGGGGAAGTGGGCTGTGCAAAGTCTCTACTAGGACAGAGCAAGGTTGTGTTCCTGGGATCTAAGACAAGCTAGTTTCGCTCTGTTGTGGGATCTTCTGAGAAGATAGGAGCTGGGAAAAGACTTGTGTGGGTGCATCTACTGCAGGATGCCTGCCACTAATAAGACACACGCATGAAGGTGGTTATAGACTAAATGGAAGAGGCATTTCTGGTAGAACTCCAAGGAAATAGTGCCATTGATGATGTCGGGAGATAGTTTCTGAGGTACTGGGCAAAGTAAATCTGATCAGTCTAAAATATTCAGTCTGAAGTTCAGTCAGTCTGTATTGAATTCAGTTCAACCAACCCAATAGCAGGGCAAGGAATTTTGGTATCACGTCAGCTTGGGTTGGTTCCTGTGTGTGTTTGTGTTAGTCACTTGTTACCTGTACTCTTCATCTAGGAACTTGATTGTATCCATTAATAGTCAACTTCTGAATGACACAAAGCACATCTTGTCAGTGATCAGAAGTGCCACCTCCACAGCGCTTGTGCTTTGTATGCTGTTGGAGTTATTGGGACGATAGGTGACTGTCTCCTGTTGGGCAGGGCATCTGACAGCACTAGTTTAATGCCAGGATACTAGCCTGAGTGGGGTTTTTTTATTTGTTGTTGTTTTGAGGGTCTGGGGAGCTGCAAAGGTTCCAGTCTCTCCCAGCTTCTGAAATACTGAGAGGTTTTGCTGAGGACATTATTTGAAGTATCAGTTACTGATGTCTGCTTTCTTCTGGACACTGGAGAAGTGGAATGGGGAAAGATGATACTGGAATGGCAGCTGATATGACACAGATCTCCCAGTTTTGCTATTTTTCGTATATTTTATATTACTGGATTAATTTGAAATTTTTCCCCAGAAAGCCTAACCACCCTAGTACCAAGTGCTAGTAGGTTTAGTTGCACTACTTTGTGGAGGCAGTTTTCGTCTCAACATGTACATTGCCATTTTCTCTCTGCAGAAGCTGCTGTCTGATGAGAGGTTTGTATCCGTGGAAACAGACTCCGATGAGAAACAGTTGCTTAATCAGATGCTGAATGCTGTCAAAGTGACTCCTTCGCTCAATGAAGACCTGCAAGTTGAAGTGATGAAGGTTAGTGTTTCACAGACATCAGTGCTTGCAACAGAGGCTGCATGATTGAATGCTAGGGTTAGCAAATAAATTAGCTGTTGCCTTGAAAATCTTCATTTTAGAACAGTATTTGATTCCCTTTTCCTACTGGCAGATGTCACTCATTTTCATTTCTATTTTGTGTTATCTTGGATTAAATAGGAGACAGTTTACATTAAGAGTTAGAATACTGGTGGTTCCAGTCTTGGCAAACTTAAGCAGGACAATCAATTTCCTCCATGGGAGGGCACAGATAAACGACTTGTAGATTTGGAAGTTTGTTATTGAGCTTTAGTGGTCATGAGGTGGGCTGTGCACACTTGTAATTTTTTATTGTGTGTGCATAGGTGCTTTGTAATTTGTTAGCTGTATTTTCTCTTTGTAGTATGGTAATGATGGGGCATGATTTGTTTAGGCACCAAAACGTCCCTGGACCAGTGCTTAAGGGAAATTATTGTTCTGTATACTCTGTCTGAACTTCTAGTTCTAGAAATACTCTAGCATTCTCCTGTGTGCCTGCTGGGAAGCTCAGCTGCCAGGAGGTAGGTACTGTTTTGGAGGGGAGGTGATACCAAAATTCCTTGCCCTGTGATCGTGTTGGTTGTATGAGTTAGAAGTCACTTTTTTATATCAGTGTTGGCAATACCTGTATTATTTGTACAAAGCAAGATGGTGGTGGACAGTTTTCAGATGTTTGGGTAAACTTTGTGCTGCAGGGCTTGTTGTGCTATAGCTGATCATTGGTCAAAACCATTTTGGAACAAACCTGGTGGTCCTTTTTGCACATTCATTATACCTAGTACTGATTGATATATTTGGATCTATGCCTTGACCATCCTTCTCTTCTAAGTGCATAGATTAGTTATTTTGTTTCTTCCATGTGACATCTTTGGTCTAACGAATCTATGTTATCCACTCTGAACTGCTCTGTACTAGCTGTACTCTTTACCACTGCAGGTGACCATCTGGGTGGAACATGCACACAGTGTCAGAACATGCAGAGGGGTGAACCTAGCAGCAAAAAAAGGGAGTAGTATTTGTGCGTATTTGTTACACACGAATTTTGTATTTGTAGTATTTGTTACCTGTTTTATGGGAGCAGGCTTCTGCCCCAGGCTTAACTAATGACACCCTGATCTGCATTCCTAACCCTGCATGCCTCCTTGCCTTTGTCTCTACAGTGGGAAAGGGGAAGAGTTAAGTAGTTGCAGTACTGAACCAGCAGGTCCCTCTTGGAATGCAGTAATTTTTTGCAAGTTCCTTTTTTTACATTCTTGAGTGCTACAGATTCAGAATCTGCATGCACAGTTTCTTTGAAAGCCTTGATGTACATCTGTGAGGCAAAGCCCCCACACTAAGAATTTGAACACTGTATTTTGCTACAGTTCTGAATAAATATCTTTTCAAGTTGTCTTGACATGTGAGAAGCAAAAAAAGACCTCAATAATTTCAAACATCGAACCACAGAAAACCCAAGCCAAAACCTTGTCTTTATGTATGCTTTTTTTTAATTAGAAAAACATGTTCAGTTCCAGTTTAAGTGCAAAAGAGAAAAGAGAACGTAGTCTTAATTTCACTGAGTGGAATTTTGATGTGCAAATCATTTTCTGAGCGAAATGTGTGTATGGTAAAACTCAGGCTACAATTTCAGCTTTACATTCTGAGAACAAAGCAAAATTATATTTTGATTTAAACATTACAAGAGACCAGAGGGCCAAAACATATTGTAATCAGGACAGTTAAAACTCAGACACATTAGATCTGAGCCTTGCCTGATGGTCAAATCAAGTAGACATCTCTTCAGATTGTAACCTGAAGGTTACAGATGCCATTGCAACGCTTGAAAATGTTGTTTGCTAACCCAAGCCTGATGAATGGCTAAATCCTTTGGGGGAAGGAAGGAGATTCCTAGCAGCTGGTCTCAGCAATGTGTTTGTATTCCTGGATCTGCTGAAATGTGTCCTCCAGACAGCCTATGATTGTACATTAGACTGTGTTATTCCATCTGGAGGAGATAAAATATGTCTTTATCTGGTGCAGATAGATATTAGACACTCCTGAGTGTGAGCAGGTTTGTGTGAAACTGTGTCAGCTGTGGTGCCAGCCTGGTTCTTCGTGACTCGCTGCACAGTTGCACCAGTCTCACAGGTATTAAGAATGCAACCATCAAAGACTACACAAAAGCTTTTAGTCATGCAAAATCAGTGTGAAAGTAGACATGCAGGAGTACAGAATTCACTGTAAGTTGCTGGCTTGTAATCTCCTAAATCACTTAAATGTGTTTGGGTTTTTTTTTTTTTAAACCCTATGCAAAATATCTCCTGTTGTTCCCAGTAAGAGTATACCAGAAATTCGCACTCCACCTACTATCCAAAAAAATATTTTGAGTATTTATGTTAATGGTTTGTTGCGACCCACCTGTATTACAGATGGAAGTGTGAAGGGATTTGATTAGCTGAGGAGAGCATTCTGTAAAGCTTTTTGCATTCAGATGACTGCATGTTGGAATTGGCAGTGAAAAGAAGAATGCAGGAAAGAGGTGTAGGGGCAGGTAGTTGCCTTGCTTTGCACACTTTTGGAGCCTGTCAAATATTATTGTGAAGGGCCATCCTTAGACAGGAATGGAATGAGTAGTTGTAATGGTTACTGTAAATAAATGGAGAGGAGTGCTAGCTGGATCTCTTCTGGAACTGAAAAAAGCAAACAGTTGGAGCCACTGTTGTAAAAATGGAAGGGCATTGACTAATTTATGTCTAGGTGCCAAATCCTCCTAATGTTTAAGGGTGTCATGGAATGCTCTACAGATTGCCAGTTTGGAGGATCACAAAACCAGCACTCTGACAGTATTCAGACTTAAAGGCCAGGGCTAGGGACTGTGCTGGAGTGCATCCTGGGCAGCCAGGGAAGATTTATACTGCCCAAATGCAACTGTCAAATGAACTCCAAGCCTTCCCCTCTCACGTTATCTCTCTCTTCTGTGCTAGGTGAGGTACCTCTTATCTTTGCATAAACTTGGCTTGACTCTCTGCTTCTTCTGAATACCCACTGGGGATTGCACCTTTCTCTTCGGTGTTCCATGTAGAGTCATTACATGGGAAAATGCCTCCCTTGAATTTCCAGAATAGAAGCGATACTCTGAAGTCCTTGTTTATTTTTCTTGTAGGACACCCTTACAATTGATAAGCACTGGGTAATTCTTATGCCAACAGCACTTTTATGCCCAAAAAAGGCAGTGCTCTTTTCAGTGAGGAGAGGGGAACGGCTGTGGTTTCTCTTTGACATGAATGGGCAGGAATAACAAACACAGGTGTACTAACTGGATTTGATTTCCCACTTATCAAAGCAGGCTGTCTGGGGTGTATAAATTTTGCATTCAGACTTGCATGGTTTTTAACTGCTGAGCCAAATATTTCTTGGAATATCTCAATTACTACCCACTCTGTGTGTTCTCTGTATCTCTGATGTGTTTTATGGCAGAAATTTATTAGTATTTTCACGCTTGCGGCTAAAGTGAGGTTATTTAGGTGCTTTAATTTATATTAAAATATACTGATAAACCAGATAATTCAGAAAGTGTGACTAGAGGGAACAAGGCCACTTTAGTATTCACATTTGCTGTTGTAATACTTTGCTAAAACATTGAAAAGCCTTCTAATATGTGTGTTACCAGTTTGTTTTTACTATGCTCAGCTGGCTGTATCAGTGGAAGGGAAAAATCACACAATCATACAGTGCCTTGCTGATGATTTTGTAATACATCAATAATTTAACTGCAGTTTCAAGCAGAATAGTTAAATATTTATACTTTTATATTTTCTTTAGAATATTCATGTGGGAAGGAAGAGATATAGTGATCGCTAATCAAATTCAATGTTCTATCAGTGAGATACCAAAGTGACTCACTACTCTATTTCTACAGTTGCAGATGTATAGAAAAAATCAGGGGGACAGTAATTTAGCACTTTCCCTGGATGAACACGATCATGCAGTGGGGCTGGCTCAGAAGTGGGAAAAATTTTTGTGTGTGACATGGTGACGTTACAATCAAGTGCAATGGTGAAATGCAAGGGTGTATCTCACGTTGAGGAGTGGGGGCATTTTGTTGATGTTAAACACTAGACAGTCTAAGCTTCAGATAGTCTGCAGGAGAAAGGGGACATGTTCTGGATTGAAGATTAATACACACTTTTGAGTTCAGTTGTGGAGTCAGGGGGTCCTGATTTTTTTCTTCCCCTTGTCTTGATGCTTTTAAATTCTGGCTTCAGATGTTTTTGTAACGGCTGAAGTACTTCTACTTTGTGCAGTTAAACCTTTGCTTGGAGGAACACATAAAGTATTGACAAAAGCACTGTCAAATATTGTCAGATCAGCAGTGGAAAAGGAAACTAGTCCTAATCTATAGCTGAACCTCTGGATTGCAGTCCCTTCAAACCTCAACAATTCTGTGATTTTTACTTTCTCTTTTTGAGTTTTCGGTAATTTTTCATCACTAGTCCTGACCCTAAAATGCTATGCCTCCAGGAAAGGCTCCTGGAAGAGCTAGAATTAGGCTTTGAATGTAGCTATGCCACTGAAGCAGCTGAAACCAAATACTAAGGAAGTGGGAAGTATGGAAGGAATCCTAAAATCCTTGGGTTTTTTTCTTTTTTTTTTCTTTTTCCTTTATTCTCACACACGTTATAGTCGCTTTCATTTATGAGTTGACCGCCTTCTTAATAATGGAGTACTTCTATCTAACTGTGATAACATTGTTCTCAGATAACAACAAAAAATGTTTAATGAAGAATTGCAAATTACTAGAGTTCTCACACAGGAACAAATTCTCCAGATAAACCAGATAAACAGAAACAAGTTCTGCAGATAAAACAGATACCCTATAATATAATGCGTCCTGAAGTAAGAAGGTTGCTCTTAGGACAAAGGTATGATTGATCTTGTAAAATTTCCCTTTCTACTGCAGCCTTTTGTTTTCGTCAGTCACAGAGACAGCCTTGCCATATAATTCAGTGTGTATCAGTTCAGTCTGTGCCCAGATTTCCCGAGAAATTTAGAGCTTGCAGGACATAAATTTTCAAGCAAGAAAGAGAATAATGACCTCTCGTGAAAGAAACTCAATTTTTGGATTTGATGTTTTTTCAAATACTTGTTCTTTATTTCACTGTTCTAATTAGTGGTATTATGATATGCTGTGATATGATATATGCTGTGTTTCTGTCAGTGAAGATTCCAAGTTTTGTTTCTTATTATCTCTGAGAAGACTTCACACAGTTGAGTTGCAGCTACTTTACTTGTGGTGGTTTTTGAATAGACATGAGGATTGCTTTGAAACCAAAACATAATCTTCCAAAGTGGCTTTAGAGGAAAGACTCTTCTAGTTCCCATTATTTACCTATTATCCATGGCAAACAGCAGTTTCATTTAGGAAAGATTAGTTTATTCTCAGTGGCTCCAACTTGCATTCGTTACTGGATTAGGTGTATTTCTTGCTGATGGGCAATTTTTTAATGATTTTTCTTCTGTAGGCTTTCAGTGAGGAGTCAGTCAGAAGTCTTTTTAATCTGTGAACGAGGTTTAATGAACCCTTGCTAAATCTGCTGTGTCAAGGCAATCTTTTCTCTTTGTCTTTTCACTGATCCATTAATACAGCATTTGGGAACTCTCCAGTAATAATAGTAGACAGCTCTTTTTGTAATTTCAGTTTTCATTTTGGATATATTCAGAACTGAAATCTGACGTAGAGTTCTGTAGTAAAAGTTTGTGTGAGGACAGACTGTCTTTAGGTTGGGCAGACTGTCTTTAGCACCTTTAGCGACTGTTCTTTCCAAGAGTGCTACCATAATGCTTTTAAGTTGCAAAGTGATTCTTTGAGTCATCTCTTGGTTTCTGTTAATTTACATTCTGTACTAACTAATTAAATTGATAGGGTTCCAGTTACAGTGTCAAATTAGTTGCTTGGGAAGGTCTCTATTGAAAGTCCACAAGGAGTAGGAGAAAGTTTAGCAAGAATTTTTTTTTTTTTGCCTCAGTCTTTATAACAATTATAGTTGACCTGTTTTAGGTTCTGTACAACCATGTTATTACTGGTTCAGGGAGGTAGTCCTGATCTGGTGCAAATATTGAATGAAGCTGAACTGTGCTTGACCAACCAAGCAAAACTTATGGTTAACTATTTCAGAAAACTTGTCAGGAGCTTTGTTGCTGCTGAGCAGGTCTTTGGCCCTCCAAGACAGAGAACAACTCATGTATTTGAAAAGTGGCTCCAAAGTGTTTGATCCAAAATGTTGGCATAACCCAACTGTACAATCCCAATCTCTGTGAATGATTACATTCTACACCATTTTCTTGAATATTAATAAATGAGATAATCGCTCATAAGCTCTCACAGATACATATCTTCTCATTGTTTTAAGATTAATATTTATGAAATCTATTTTTCCACATACAAAGTGGCTATGCTTAGTAGAATATAATTTGCAACTGTTCTGCTTTGTCTTGAACTGTAAAATCAAATGGAGGACTAAAACAACTTGGATTTAAAGGTATATGTAAACTGTGTTATTCCCTGCCTCTTTGAGGCCCAGCATATATAATAGTTTTATATAGAAATAAAGACAGTGATTTAAGTGCCCATTAAAAAGAAGAATTCGTTGGTGCAACAGTAAAATGTAACTGCTCAGTGGTGATGGAGAGGAGAGACTGTCATTATCAGGATGGGAAACAGCAACCCAATTGGTGATACTTCCTATTTATGCATTTTAATTAATATAGAATTTGAGAACAAGAGACCATTTTTCCCTCTCAGCATATTTTATGTGCTGCATTGTTGCAAACATTTTTCAATATCCCTTGCAATATAAATTGCAGTCCAGTCATCTTCTGAGCAGAGACAGACTATGCTTCGAATAAAGTAGAAATAATAACAACTATTCAACTTCAGTTGCATGCTTCAATTCAGAACTGGTTTAAAATTTATATTAATAAGAAAAAAAATTAAAATGCTGAAAATTTGTAGAAGAAAGTTTTGCCTGAATATGCATTAGTTCTTGTAATAGTGGTGCCTTGTATGAACTGTCATAAGCAATAACTGATTTTTGTCCAGTCCGTAATTCAGAGGTGTGTTAGCATCTGCTCTGTTAAAGAGGGGATTCTATAAAGAATTGCACAATATCATGCAAATAAGATTCTTTTCTAAGATCAGTCCTGCTGAGAAATGCTAGATAGAGTTCTTAGTGCTTAGCCTTTTCATAAGTTACATTTTTGTAATGTAGGCCAATTACAAATCCAGACTCTCTTGGGTTTGCTTGTCTCATTTTACTTCTTCCTGGTTATTTTTAAAAGTCATTTTATTCATGTGCTTAGTTATAAGTAACCAGGTTAATTCCAGTGGATTGAGTGACCTACCTTGTGTGCTTCAAGATAAGCTCATCCTTTCCTGAGTTAATTAGAACTATGGTAAATGCCTGGTACTGTGATTAAAGAGCTCCCCTGGTTCTTAGGTCCCTGGTCATTGTAGCCAAAACCAGTCTGGAATTAAATAGCTGAGCTTTCTCCTTAAGGGATACAAAAGAATGACAATGGTAATGGCCTGAGTGTGGCCAGATGGATGCTGGATGAGAACTGCCTAAACCAGTCAGGAGTGAATGCAATATCTCAAAAATGAAACGTCTTTCCAGGATCCATGTCTTTTCCTCACTACCCTTCTGTGCTTGAATGCTATCCCTGAACAGCCTCTGTGGCTTTGGACAGACCCAATTTCAAAAATCTAAGCAGAGGGTTGGTCAGCTTAAAAGATTTGCAGAACAGAAAAGTAGGCTTAGTTTCTTGCCTGAAGAAATTCTAATGCAAAAATTTTAGCTGTCTCGGAGCTGTGATGTTATGAAGGTGTTTTCAGATGGAGAACATGCTGATTCTGTCACATTGGAACTGTCACATTTGGTGTGGCATAATCAAAATCGTTGGTATCAGCCAAAAAGTAGCAAGTCCCTAGCTCTGGAAAGTGTTATTTCACACCTGTCCAATGTGGAAGTACAAGTTCTTACAGACTTTTTTTATTCTTAGACACATACCAAGAACCTGGAGTTCGTTTAACCATTAAGGAAACAAATTGCAAAGACATCGTATGGTCACAACCCCAAATATACAAACCCTTTCACTTTCATATATTGCCTCTTAGTCTTTTGCCTGCTGCCAGATGTGAGTGTGCTTACTGGTGGTGACAGTGCCAAGTTCTGCTAGCCAAACTGGCCACACAGCAGTGGCATGAAAGGGTCACTTGCCATAGCTTTTGCATGCAATTTTGCCCGTACTGCAGGTATGGCACAGCTGTGCACAGATGCACCCAGTTTACACCTGCTCTGCTTGTGAGCATTCCATGATCAGGGCCACTGCTACCATAAGCTGTTAACACCATCTGGTCCTGGGGGCAGCTGAGGAGAGAACTTGTGTCCCAATAAGCTGTTCTGACACTGCCAGCCAGCTCCGTGGGTCCTCTACCCTGGAGCTGCTCACGTCTCTTGTAAGAGAGGAAAAAAGATACAGAAACTATATGTGACATAGTGGTTGGTGATGCAACCACAAAACCAGCTTATCTGGCTTTTTAACATCACTTTCCTGGATGCGGGTCAGGATATGGTCTGGGATAGGGTGAAATCCTCTGTCAGGTCAGACAGCCGGTGGGACACCACTTCTTAGGTTGTCTTCAGGTTAACTTCTTGCCAATTAATCTAGAGACTTGAAACAGTAATTTTAAATCAGCTGTTGTAAAGTACATTGCCACGCATAACATTTCCCTGTTACAGTTTTGCATTATCTGAGAGCAAGGGAGTTATCTTCCCTCTCCCCTGCCAAAAAAACTCTCTTGTTGTCAAGAATAAATGTCAAAATTTTCCACCCAGGGGAGATACTACTTCTTTTTTTCCTTGACAGCTCTGGTTCTACTTACATCCATGTGTTGACATCCTTTTGAATCATTTTGGTAATTGATGCATGAAACTTCATTTTTATTTGAGAACTCTTTAAACTTTTTGTTGGTATTTTTCAGCTTGGTATTTGTCCTTTTTCACTTTTGTTTTACTCAGATTTGTATATTATAATTTGTAAAGTAATGCAGTGCACCTAAATAGGATGTAACCTTTGAAGGGGAAAATGTCATCCTAGTACTGCTATTCAGCCTTTTTCTTTATTTTTCCCTGCCTTTGATTGTTCAAATTCTAAAGACAAAAGCCCCTGTCAGAGTGTTAAGAAAAACTGTTAAGCATCTATTAAGCTTTGAATAATTTCTTTCCCTTCTACAGCTATACTGCATAAGCAGAAGTTTCACTTGGTTTCATACCACCATATATAGTGTTCAGCAGCAGTTCTGTTTTAATCCAGTGAACTAAATGGGCGTTGTCTCCTCGGAGCACTCAGCATGTCATTACCGATGATGTGTGAGGTTCTCCTGTACCAGATATAGTCTTTATGTCTGCAGCCCTGGTGCATTCATAATGCTGAGCAGCATTTATGGGTTTACTAATTCATAGCAGACACACTCTCCTCTCTCTCCATAATTAAAATCTGCTGTTTGGTACAGTGACACGTGGTGACACAGCGTACATGACTTCATTAGTGCTCTTTGTTTCTCTTGCCCTTGTTCCCCTTCAAGGCCAAAGAGTGCGACATGAGCAGGTTACCAGTTACTCTGACAAATAGGAGGACACCTCCTGTCCAAACTATTTTGCAGAAATATTAGATGACTTTAAATGTCAAACTGCTGAATGAGGTAAATGGCTGTCCTTCCTTGTCTTCTGTCAGGGTTTTCCTCCAAGGGGCAGGATTTGAGAATTAGCTGAGTGCACATTGCATCCAGGTTTACAAGCCTGCAAGTAAAGGAAGTTAGGAAAGGCTTCTTTTACAAATCCTGCAAAGGGATTAGAGGTGGCTGCAAAATTGTTTTGTTTGTAAATTGTAAAGTTTTCTCTTTTTCTTGGGGGTACTGCTTGCTTTCTTACACACTGTGTTTATTTGATGTGTCTCCACCATAAATTCTTCAATGTGAGAGTTGCTTTCTACTACAGATATGTACTAAGCACTTGCAGAACTTGGCCAGCAATGCTAGGCAGCCTTACAATCTAAAAACATTCCCTCTTTTTTCCTCTTCAAGAGGTCATAGAATGGTTTGGATTGAAAGGGACCATAAGGTTAATCTACTTCCGATGCCCTACCATGGACAGGGACACCTTCCACAGAGCAGGTTGTTCAAAGCCCCATCCAACCTGGCCTGGAATACTCTCTCTTAAAGCATGGAATCATACAGAATCACGGAACGGGTAAGGCTGGAAGGGACCACAGTGGTCATCTGATCCAATCTCTCTGCTCAAGCAGGGTCATCCTAGAGCACATGGCACAGGATGGATAGACGTTGTGATGTCAGTTTAATTACATTGCACTTCAAATCCTGTACATTTTGTTTCAATTGACCTTCATTGTGGCATCAGAAGCAGAGTTTTTTTCTTTTGTTTCTACTTATTGTGAAAACTACCCAGGTGTGTGCTCCTGTACTACATTGGGGACTGTATCCTGGGACTCCAGGGAGCAGGAATTATACTTCTTGTTCCATGACGGTCAGAGCTTCAACAGTAATTAAAGTAAATACTTTCATTGTGAATAAATCATTTATGGAAATGTGATCTCATTGGGCATTTGCAAGATAATGCTAGCCAATTAAAAAATCCTGGAACTTGTTTGACTTTGAAACTATCTCTACAGTCATATAAGTTCCTTCTTAAAAAACCAAAACAGAACAAAAATACCCCCCACCAAAACAAAAAACCACAAAATGTGGTTTAGAGTCCATACCAATCAGTAAAAGCTGATTTTCAATTTTGTTTTTTACTGGAATTGCTTTCTAGTTATTAGGAGCTGCTTTGTAGTTTTGCTTTTGCTTTCCCTACCAGTGCTTGCAAAAACAAAATGTCATTGCCCAAAAAAGCCTCTATCTTTCTTCTCTTTAATTTTAAAAATACAGATTGTTTGAGTTAGTGTCATGAGTAGTTAAGCAGCCTATGGGGATATCCTGTCTGGAGACTCAGTGTGTTCAGTGGATCTGAATGATTAAGTTTGGTTTTGTTTGGTTGGTTTTAATCCCATTTTTCATCCAGTAATTTAAAAGAGGAGCCTGCTGTCTTCCTGTTTGTTCCACATAAATAGGAAACATGCAAGTTAAGTGTTTGGATCATTGCCAAGACTGTAAATGAACCCTGCAGCAGCGCTGATGGAAATCATAGCTGAGAGCAGACTTATGTAGTGGTCAGAGATGGTGTTTCAGAACTTACAAATTATTTGTGAGGGAAGGTGGTAGCAGTGGAGTAAGGCGAGACTATACTGGCTGATAACTTGTGCTTCTGTCATTTGATTGCATCAGATCATATGCCTTTTCTCTAGCTAGTGGGTTCCTAGATCATACTTTTTACAAAGAGTAGCAGTCAAAACTTAGCGGTCTTCTGCTGAAATTCTCTAATGCATCATAGCAAGGTTTTGATCATCACTTCCTCACTGAACTTGGTCTATGATGTTTCTGTCATTCACATTACATGCAGGTTTTTGGCATTTGTGACAGAAAGGAATGTATGTATACATGTATATATATGCACTAACTTTTCACAGTTCAGCTCTATGAAAGAGGGAAATTAAAAAAAAAAAGAGGGGAAGAAAGGTATTTTGAAGAGCAAAGGCTTAAAAGGATGCCTGAACTGGCGTGTCCTTCCATGCATTGTGGTGTATTGGCATCTGGGGTTTGATCTGTGGAAAGCATTAGATAGTAACACATCCAGAAAGCGCCAAGATGGGACAAGAGAGCAGAAAATCACATGAAGTAAGTAAGGTTTTACAAGTAGGGAAAATCAGGACATACAAACTACTGAATAGGATTAGTCACGGATGTCCATCGCAGCTCTTGGCGTGATAAGAAGAGATTTGTCAGTGGGAGGTAACAGTTGTCTGTCTCTGCATTTAGGAACTGTGTTCTACACCTGTGTTTTACACAGCAGTGTCTGGAGGGTACAAATCAGTTTTTCCTTAAGTACTGAATACGTATTTTTAGCTGGCTGCTGAACTCTCACAGCTATTAGAAATGTGAGTAGAATTTCAGGGTAATTAATAGTTGAGAAAGTGAGGCCCAACAGCTGACTGTGAGGCTGGCCAGTAGTTTAGAATCCAGTTAGTGCTGAACAAAATTGTTTGACTTCAAAGTTTTAAATTTTGCACATATGGACTGAGCAGCAGATGGAAATAACAGCCCTTAAAACTTATGTACTTATTAGCCAAATGAGATTATTGAGAGGTTTTATAATTGACTGTTTACTCTTCTGTTGTTCTGTAGAATTTGCTCTGTGGACAGGAAGACAGGTACCACAGTTCCTTTTCACTGGCACTTGCGCATGTACCAGTAAATATTGTGGATTGCAGAGAAATTTGTGGAGTTCCTATCAAGAAATACAAAGTACAGCGTTCTTAATCATTTGCAGTTAGAATTAGATCACTTTCTCTGGCAAGTTGAAGTGCTCTGTAGCTTGTATCTGAGGTGGGCTGTGAAACACTTTTACGATAAGAAAATCCATTTTGTCCATTTCGAAGAAAAGAGAAACCATGAAGAAGGAACTTGGCTCAGAAACTTTGCTTTGCTCTGAAGATAAATGCTAAATATCTAAAAAAGAGTTTCTGGTGCAGGACTATTGTAATTCGTAAGAGTAGCGTGCCCTGTTTTATTGTCACTTCCTCTAGTATTTATCCACATTATTCAACCTCTATTTATGAAGGACTGACAGTCAAGGCAAGATAACATATACAGAAAACTGTAAAATTGCCATTACACAGTGGTTTACTTGGAACACTTTTTGTAGTAAAATCATCTTCTGTAAGAACAGGATCAAGCTTCTGATTGGTATTTTATTTATAAAACAAAATTGCAAACAAGCAAACAGAAAACCCTACAACCTTGGAGTAAGGTGTGACATCCTGTAGTAAATACAGTTTTTCTGCTGAGAAAAACATTTGTAAAGGTGCAGTGCATTTCAGTGTATAGAAACTTTTCAGTGTGAATCTCAAAATGCAAACCAGTTTATTTATGTCCTCCTTCAGGAAAATGTCACACTCACCTGTGGACAGACTCTTCCATACTTTGTTTCTAGTTAACACCCAGTAGTGTTGACTTACCTGATGCCCCAGATTTCTTTGTGAAGCAGAGAACTGTAGTTCTGAGTAGGGCTGAGACGTTGTAGGGACCAATACATTAAGGGTTAACGTGATTGATATTTGCAATTGTGATTGCTGGTACACTTATCCCAAGAAACTCATACTATTTCAGACCAAGCAAAACATTAATTCTGGTACTGGAGGAATTTTATACTTTGAAGGACAGAAAACTGTAGCTGAGACTCTGTCTTCTGTGAGGCAGGAGAGATTGGAAAGGAAGACAGGAGGGAGGGAGGACATCTCCAGACATGAAAGGCATCACACCACAGTACCTCTCACCACATTGCCCCGCTCATCCATTTAGCCCTGGTGGTTCACATCACACTGTCATTCCCCTTCTCTTCAGCTGGACTTTTATGAACCCAATTGGGTTGGACTGGGCTTTTAGTCTCTTATTTCTCCTGCTGAATTCAGGACAGGACAAGCCTCCCTTCATGGACTGGGGTTTATGGATTGGTTTTTACTCATTATCAAGTGACTGTAATACACTTACTGGAAATATCCTATGCTGGGAAATCCTCATGTCATGCAGTAATTAATGGCTTGTTTCACATAATACTTATCTATCTGTGCCACTTAAGTAATAACTTGTATGCATTTTTCCTTCCTCTTTTGTTATCTTGATAGAAATGAATGCAAGGACTGATTATAAATCATGCAAAGCTTGTGGCTAAAATATGAATAGGGGTCCAAGGTCAGAACTGATCACTGGTTTGTCTTCCCTTTGGTGGTCATATGTAGGAGACAGCAATAAGTAATCCATTGGGTGGTGCCTCTGGGGCCAACAGATGCAGCTTCTCAGGAGGATCTCCTCTATCCCAGTAACACACGGTGCTAAGAAGCTTCTGATGCTGTTCTAAAAATTGGAAGGAGATGTGGCTGGAAGCACATGGGTGGGAAACAGAGTCAATAATGGCTGAAACTTAACTTTTTTCATTTCCTCTCTTTTGATGCAAGGTCTTGCTCTGTATAACATATACCTCCACCTTTGAGCTGAATGGGAGTTCGGTGTTGAAGATTGCTGAGGTAAGTGCTTCTGTTATACCACAGCTTGTGTCACTTCACCTTTCCCCCCTACCTTGAGAGTGTCTTCCATATGTAACCTGAAACTGAACTAGTCTAAAGCACATCTGCCATCTTTAGGACTGGTATTACCTTATGTCTATTGTGAAGAAATAGTTGCAAGTTGGGCAGGTTTGGGCTTGCACGGGAAGGCACTCTTGGAAGTTGACTGGTAATTGTATATTACAGCATTGCACATTTACTACTCCTCATATTTACTTCATTTTGCTTTTTTGCAATAGAAAAACTTTCTTGAGTTCTTCATAAAACAACACTGTGCTGATTTCTTACTGATTGCAAGTCTAACACTAACGAAGTGTCCTCAAGAGAAGTGTATAAGCCATAGTGTGCCATGTTAGCACAAGTGCCTCAATGTTCCTTGTGTGCATCTCTTTCCTGACACATCTGAGTAAAACATTTATTGTGCTTCTAGAGCCATTGGGCTATTAGTCACTCTACTCCCTTTAGTCCATTAGTTTTTAGTCGGAATTAAATTGTAAAGGAGATTTGGTTGTAGAAAAACATACCTGCAGGCATATTAAGTGAGCCTTTTTTAGGTGGGTGATATTTTTAATACAGTGTGTTGCCAGCCACGGGGCTTTTTGTTCAGGTTAGAGAAGATGCACAGAAACACTTAAGCCTCCTGTGCAACACACAGGGCTGTGTGCAGAATCTATTATAAACTTACATTGTTAACATGGTATGGGCAGAGCTAGTGTCCGTGAAAGAAGGAAAATATTTACATGTCCTACATTCCTAAGTGTCTGTAGACATTTAGAGACATGTTCCTTCTCATTTTTTGGTATTTGGCATGGGGGTTTTTGTAAAAAAGAAACATCCCATGTGAAAATAGCTTACTTTAGCTGGAAGTTACAGTATTTTCCGAGTTTAAGAACAAAACTGACCTTGTGTTATCTTATTGGAAGCTGAGAAAGGAGTTGTAGGGATAACAGGGAGCCAAAGAAAACTACCTCCATTTTGTAAAAAATGAGTTTTAAAAGGCAAGGATGCAACATAAATAGTTCATGTATATAACATATACAGGATAAAAAAAGAAAGTAATCATTCTAGATTAGCACAGCTTAGTTTTTGGTTTCTGTTGTGCTAGGTGAGACCATAAGGCGTGGGCTATTTTTGGAGGTCTTTGTTAGCCCCATCTGTAGATGCTGCAGCAAGGATGAACTGAATTGCTACTTAAAGCAAGCCACAATCTTTAAATTTCTACTAAACCCTCTTTATGTCAGTGTTGCACACTGAAAAAGATACAGATAATTTCCCCTATTGCAGTTTTTCTCACATTTTCTCACAGACTTCCTAACATGCAAGGCAAAAGCTGATGGATTCAGCTTAGTGCATCTCTTTCCTGTCGGTAAAGACCTCTACATCAAACAAAGTACTTGCTGGCAAAAGCATTTGATGTTTCTAAACCCTTCAGCTTTCAATCTTTAAGAGCACTACCTAAGACTGGAGGGAAATGGTCAATCAGTCATGGTCTGTGTGCTATAAACTGTAGAAATAATCAGAAATAATATTTTCTGTTCTCTCTGTAAACAACAGGGTTGTTACTCATCCAAGCATTCTGAAAAATGACAGTTGTCTTTCACAGATTGATGTGAAACTGCTGTTCTTGGTAGTTGCACTTCACTTTCATTCTCGGAAGGCTAACCTGGTTTTAAAAAGCTTTACTAGTGTACTGATACAAATTAGGATAATGAAAGTTCTTTTCTTTTATGGTGAACAAGACTCTAATGCAAGATGAGATGTGCCAGCAAAGCAAACAAAACTCATTTCCTTCAGTGAATTGGAACAAGCAGTAACACGGAGTGCGCTTGCTTCTGTTTGGAGTGTTTGGGGGTACGGTTATTTTCTCCACACTTCTTGAGAAAATACCAGGCCTCAGAGAATGCCTAGGTCTTTCTAAATAGCAAATCCTACCAGGCATGTACATGCTTCCCCAGGTTCCTCCTGCCCAGGCTTTAGGTAAGGCAAAGACTTTAACAGCTGAAATCACTATGCCTTTGTATCTGAATTATCCAATGTGTAAGCAGTAGGAAACAGAAAATCATTTCTCAGTTCAGCATTGGTTAACCTTCTGACTTGCTCTAATGGAAAGGTGGCAGAGAGGAGCTTTCTGTTCCAGTGCCCATGGTATTTAACCTTTCTTTCCATGTTGATCCCTTAGTTTTCCTGCCCTGCACTCTGTAGCAAATAGAGCCACTCCACTTTCCAGGATTGGAAAGGTACTGCCTTTGTTGCTGGTAGAACTCTATGAGGACTGTCTCTGACAAACAAAGCTACAGTCTGGTCATTTTGCTCTGCCCTGAGCATTTGCAATTCGTGTGTACAAAATCTTTCTAAACCTTATCAGCTTCAAATTAAGGAAGCATCCAACATGAAGAGTACTATAATTTGTAGCCTAAGAATCAATAGTATTGAAAATTAATTAATAATAGTATTGAAATAGATTAATAGTATTAAAATAGACTAAATCTTCCCCTGTGCACCTTCCCGTGCTTGCCTAGACACTTGCAAGAAAATTTAGTTGATGCTGTTGCTTGTTTCTGTGTGTGTATTTGTTGCTCCACTGTGCCTTTTGGTGGTTTATTTTGATTGACTGTGTTGTGTTTCATTAGCTAACCCTTCTGTGTTTTCATCTTAGTTGTGTTTTGCATGCCATAGAGCTGGAAGTCCCCGAATGCATGAAATGATCAAAATGTCCGTTGCACACCTCTTTGGAGCCCTGAGCTCTGGCATTTTTACTGCTGCTTCTTCATCAGTGGCTTTTCAAAAGGTACCTTGCCCAGCCATTTAGAACACAGGCCTTCTGTAAGATTGGAACTCAAGTGGACAGAATTGTTGCTTATTAGCTTGCATGGGGAGGGGAGAGAATAAGGAGATACCAACCATGCTCTTTCCAGAAAGTCAGCCTACCTGTAAGAATGGTATTCCGTTAATTAATTCAGGTACTCTAGAAAAAGGCTTACAGCTCAAAAAGAATGATCTCCACAGCACTGGAATGGTTTGGCCTCTGTGAAGGGCTGTATGTGGTTAACAGGCTTTTAGGGTTATTTTATCCACTGGAGTTCAAGTGATAGCTGAATGATGGGCAGAGTTGGTCCAGGCCAACTTGCAAGAACATCTTCATCACTGACTGATTGATAGCTTAGTTTCATTTCAATGAGAGTTAGAAAGAATCATGAGTCTTATTTGTGTGCCCATGTCCGTATTCATTAGACTATGTTACCAGATCACTTCAATTTTTCCCCCTTAAAAACTCATCCTCATTAGGGAACTATAAAAATGACTTTACATATAATATCCTTCTCATTCAAAAATGTACACGAGGTGCATTTATGTATACTTCTTATGCATATAATTTATACTGTATATTTATATTTTTAATAATTTATATTTTTAATATTTTTTTCAAAGCTAATTAAATTTATATTTACAGTTCTTACGAGCTATATATCTAAACAATGGCAGAATAAAACCACTAAAACTGAAAAATATAAAAGTATGTGAGCAGAGACCCAACACCTCCCACAAAATACCTGATGAAGGATAGAAGCTGCACTTTTCAGTGTGCTGTCCGCTGGATCCTGGCTGTGTAACACTTTGGCAGCCATTTGTGCTGGGGCAAAAGTCAAGCACCACTCTGGGCACAGCGTGTTGACAGAAAACTGCGCCAGGTGGGCATGGAGTTGGGATGATCCATCAGTGTTCTTCTATTGCTACCTTGCCTCCCGTGGGATCTCTGAGCAGAGGAGCCCTCTGCTGGATTGCCAGTTATTAAAAGGCAATTGTTTGTGTTATTTATGGTTAAGTGCTATTGTAGTTTCTGTGTTAAGAAAGGCCTTCAAAGGCTTTCAGATGTGTTACAGTGTGTAATAATTACCACAGAAAAAGTGGCAAATACCTGTACATCAGAAGCAACAAGCTTGAAGAATTGGAAGGTATTTACATTGCAGACGTAGCCTTGCAGAGGGGTAGTTACAGTAAGTATCACGACATGAGCAATCAAAGCATCAGTTAATGAATTCTGTACAGAGCAAGGCAAGTAGCAAAATCACTTGGGTTTGACAGGAGACTTTGCTGGTTTTGCCCTACCATTCCTGCAGCTGTGAGACTGATGAATTGCAGACTGCTTCTAGATGCTGCTTACTTGGTTTTCCATACTGCTAAAAACTTCTAATGCGCTAGTAAAGCAATGAGAAATAGTAAGGAAGGCTGACTATCTGCATGCAAGAGACCTTGGTATCCTCCTAAAATGTCTTCCTGGTAAGTGACAGTTCATCTCTTTGTACTGCTGTCTTGTTTCCTCATCAGGTTTGCATTGAGACATATGTATCTAGCTGTCACCAGCGGAGCATTAACACCGCTGTGCGGGCAACCCTCAGCCAAATGTTGAGTGACTTGACTTTACAGTTACGACAAAAGCAAGAAAACATGGTGAGCCTTCTGGCATCAACAAATGGTTCCATGTCCATGGCTGCATACCATTTTGTTCCTCTGTATGCCTTATGGCTTTTATTTGACACTTCCTCAATTAATCCTGTTTAAAAGCTTTTTTGGGCTCTGATTATGCCTGCCTCAGAGCTCTCACATTGTCAGCTCTAGTTGGCTGGCTTGGTTTTTTTTTTTTTCCTTCCATTATACAAAAGAGACTTTGTTCTGATGTCAGGCTGCCTCAGCCTTTTTCATTCTTTTATTTTGTTTGCTTGTTTTTCTAATGTTTATTGAAATCCTTCTGCCAAAAGTTTTTGCATGACAAAGATGTATGTAACGAAAGCAGATTCTCAATTAAGGAAAGTGTAATTGAGGTTTTTCTTCCACTCTTTTAATAGAAGATAATTTTAAGTTAATAAAATTCTTTTTTTCTTTGTTAGCAAAAAAATTTTATTTATTTCATTATTAAAATCCATGAGAGGTGTTTAAATGAAATCCCAGCACATTTTCAGTGAAACTGTAAATGTTCTGGGTACATGTGGAATTACATTGGCTTCTTACATTTGTTTGTACTGCCTTGTATAATATCACATTGTCGAAGAAGTACTATTTGTAAACATCAGTTTCTATTTATTAGGAAGTTTTAAGGACTGTAGTTGTCCAGATTTTTTTTCCTTAACATCTGTTTTGGGTTAAGATGATCACTTCTATTTCAGATTAGTAGACCAGATTGCTTTTATCCTGCTGAGCAACTGCAAAAAGAATTAATCAGTTTAAGTAAACTTGTCTTCTGTTTGTGCTAAGTAGGTTCATTTTACTAGCCAAAGCTAGTAAATGAACCTACCAAAAAAACCAAAACCAAAAAGACCCCAAACAAACAAACAGAAACAGTTTGGGTCTGCAAATTCAATTTTGTTAGTTCTTTTCGTAGCTGAGGAGTGGGTAAAAGCGTATGAGAGCTGCATGTAGTTCCTGGCAGTTTGTTATTGATGCTCGAGAGAAGAATTTGGCTTGACCCTGTTGTGCACTGATAGGAAGAATCCCATACCGCAGCTGAACCAAACGATGTAAGAGGTCATTTCCATTTCCTGACTGCCATTAATTCTGTTGATACTGTAACATTAGCATTGTCAGTGTTCTAAACTCTCTAATACTCCATTGATTTTGGTTTCTAAGTAGTTTGGGAAGTCTAAACTATGCTTTCCTCTCAGTTATTTTCAATGCAATTTACATGCCTAATTATTACTGAGTTGTTTTAGGTGTAGGAAATCCCTTAAGGACTTACAAAGCTTTCAAGGCAATGAGATGCAATTTCCTTAAATCTAAATTACTGTTAAAACAGATCTTAAGGAATTTTTAAAAACGTTTTGAAAAAGCTTCACTTAAAAACCCTAACAAACAAAAAACCCGAAACAGATAGAGGACATGAATTTAAGAAAGTTCTGCTGTTAAATTATTGCTTCTATAGTGTTCTTCTGCCCCTTGCACCATTTACACCATCTTTGTCTTTCCTCAACAGACAGCTGAAAACCTTGACACCTTGCAGAAATTCAAGAGTCAAGGTAATACTTTTTTAGTGACTCCTTCCAATCCAGTTTTTTTATTCTTAACTTTCCTTTTATCAACACAGTGCTGTTGGATGTCATGGGAGTTGCACCCTCAGGATTTCATAACTTCTCCATAGTTTGGTGCTCTCTCTGTTACCTGTGGTAAGAACTGAGACAATCGTGTTAGCTCCTGTTATTTTCGGGAGTTGTGTCTTCATTTGGACCATGGCAACAGCATTGTACTCAACATAGTAATAAATTATTGTTTCAAGGTGCTAACTTCTGTAATTAAGGAGTTTCAGTGGTCTGGAAAAAGTTTTAGTAAATGCCTTTACTTCCTGAAATGGGATAAATTAACAGAGTAGGATGTGGAATCTGAAAATGATTGTTACTGTATTTCAGGCCAAAGACATTGTTTATATAATGACTACTTTTGAAAGCGCATCACTATTGAAGGTGTGTTTACACTTGCCAGGTGTTTCTTTTACAAGAGAATGTTTTTCTATTCCCATTGTAGCTTTACTCTCAGCATCTTCTAGTAAGAAAAGATAGTCCCTGCTTTTGACCTTCACAGAGAATTTTTGTAGGAGAAATTGTGTGAATGGAGGCTAAATTCTTTGAAGAGCACAAGCATTCTTTTATAAGGTCAGAACCTGGTCAGACATTAGAAGATGTGTAAGAGACAGAAACTGCAGGGAGAGATGCAGAAATTTGCTGCCATGTAGAAATACTGGGGCCAGTCTTTTTTATTATTTAATTGTATACTTATTTTATTATCTGAATTTGATTTCAGCTAACCTTCTGTAAATGCATGTAAGCAATTAATGCTCTCTCCGGAGTTAATACTGCTGCTTTTGCATTTTGTGGTGATCACTTTCCGATCTTGGACTTTTCTTACTGCATCTTCTCTATGAATTTTGGTAGCCCTGCTCCTTGTTTAGAAGCTCTGACCAGCTCTGACAGTCCATGCAGTTGAGGTTGTAATCCAGCTGCTCATATGTAATGCTTCTGATCTTTGTCCTTTTTGGAGGTACTTCAGCCGAGTCTCTTTGTGATGATGTTGTATCTGTCCTCAGTGTGCTCTGTGAGAAGCTCCAGGCTGTCATAAAGTGAGTTATTTAAATTTACAGTTTCAATTTATTACTTGGAGATTGAGAGTTTCACTGATGCATGTGACTGTACTGTTGTAGTTCTGGAATTATGGAGCAAAGCTGTGCTTCAATGAAGGGTTTATTACAGAAAGTATTGTTCATGATGCATTCATTTAATCCTTGCTTGAAATGAGGAGCTAATTTGCCTTCTTTGTGCACTGTTCAGCTTCAAAGAGCTTCCAGTAAATCTAACATGTAGGTAACTTCCATACAGCAGCAAAATACTAACCCAAGGAGAAGCTTTCTTTTCTGGCTGGAACAACCATCATAGACAGAATAGCAAGTACAAGAGCCATGGAAAGACCTAACAGAAGTTATATTTAGAATGAATAAATCTGTCCTTCTTAGGCAGCATTTATCCAATTGAAGTAATTTGTATCATCAAATAATTTGTCCAATTTAGGAATGTCATACACTGTACCTACTTGAAAATGCATGATCTTAACTTTTAAAATGTGGTTGTTATAGACAGTAAGTGTGTTATATACTCTACAATTTTCACAAACTACCAGAGGCAAAGATAGCGTAGACATCTGTGTGCAGTTCTTCTACAGACTTTCTTCCCAAGAGTGTCCCTAATAACAGCAAGATTACTGAGGAGTGCCTTACTTAGCATTATTTAATCAGTGTCAGCATCTGGGAAAATAAAATCAAGAGTGCAGGGATGCCCTGTGCGTGCCCATGCAAGTGTCAACTGCAAGATGATGATCATCTGCATTAAGACATTGTAAGAAAAGCTGTTGGGAAAGAAGGCATCTGTACCTGGAGTGCCTGTATCTTTCCAGATAGGCATGGACTGTTGTGAGGAAAAATTTATCACCTTTAAAATATATGAGAAGCCAGCAGTTTTCAACCCTCCATAGCACGGAGTTAGAAATCTATCTTTGAGCCTCAGGATTCAGTGTTTTCTGCATGGCTTGTGAAACAGATATTGTTCTACTTGGAAGAAAATTCATATATGTGAACAAAAGGAACGCAGGCTGTGATAGAAAAATGGGTATTTCTTACTCCCTAATTTCAGTTGAGATAAATCCATTCTTTACGGCTTCCTTGACCTACAATCATATATCAGAAAATGCATTCCTCCAGCTCTCATCTCTGACCAGAAGAGAGTTACTAAATCCTGGTTTTCTTAGGAGTGCAAACCAGACTGTGGGTGCAGTTGCCATGGAGTGCTCCTGTCATAAGGCAGACCTCAGCCTTGCTTGTCTCCTGGATCCTGCAGTTAATGTTAAGAGTAGGCACAGGCACAGTGCATGTTACAAGTATATCAGTTCCAGGTGTCCACAGGTTCTTTAATATTCTATCTCATGAGGCTTTCTTTGAGTTTATGGTTCTGACAGAGTAACTGGCAGGGCCCTGAAACCCATGTTATCATGTGATTTTCTGCCTGTAGGCATTGACTTTTGACCATTGTGGCCACCACCAAAAAAAAAAAAAAAATAACCAGGAAAGAGTAGCCACAACGTGCTTCAGATTGCCTGAAGAAACTATCCAATAGTCCAAAATCTTCTGTTGTCTCCTTTTCCTCTGTTTAAGGCTTCCTTCGCAAAATTTTAGATTGAATTTGAGTAATTATTTGGGTTTTGTTCTTCCTCCTTTTTCACTTATTGTTTTTATAGTAGTAGATCGCTGCATGTGGTCAGTACAAAGTAAATGGGATGATGCAGGTGATCACACCATTGTAAATTGATAGAAAGAAGCCAAATAAATCACTGCTGTAAATTATGGTATAATTTTCAAGTGAACTAATGTGGTTGTTTTAGAAACTTAGATAGTCTTTGTTTTAATGTGATGTGAATGGCATGTTTTCTTTGCCAGTGACAATCGTCAACTTCAGCTTCTTTACTTGGAGTGCATCCTCTCCATGCTAAACAGCTCCTCCCCCAGCATGCACCAGCACAAAGGATTCACTGATCTAATATGGTGAGTACATCTGAAGACTAATGCAAATACTCAGTTTGCAAGTGTAGAAGGACCTGTTCCCCCCAGCCATGCAAACAAACCTGTAAAAGGTCTCCAGGTGTGAGCAGAGCTTGCTGTTAACCTGCTATGAGTTCTTTCTGTGCCTCACATAGAATTGGTTAGGACCGCCTGCTCAGCTACCACATTAAATCCCGGTAGTGAATTATCACTGTAATGAAATCTAATGGATTTAGCCAGAACAGAAAACCTCTTACGCTTTCTGCAATAGTTTGGATTTGTGTGTGGCATTAAACACAGAGATGCTCTGCTTGTCATATGAGGGTACTATTGAGATTCTTAATGTTCTGATACAATAATACAGGAAGATAAGCAAAATTAATGTCAAATATGTGCTGGTGACCAGAAATGCTTATTATGACCTGCATTGTTGTATAAGTTTTGAGGCTAAATAGTCTTAATAGTGCTTCTATTTTATCAAGAAGTTCTCCTTTTTAATACACTTCACCAGAAAGGCTTGACATCTTTGCTTTTCATATCTACCTCTAAATTGTTTGATACTATCACCTCAAAGCACCTGAAGTAATCCTTCTTTCCTTGTGATTGAAATAGTGGGGTTTTTGTAGCCTGTGGATAATTGAGCCATAGTAATAAAGCAAGAATGTAACTAATGTGCAATTCCTTTCAGTCTGTGCCCATCTTGTGACCTTGTCAGGTGATTGTATTAAGGAGAGATATATGTGACTGTTAATGTGTTTCTTGTGCTTTTACCGTGTAATTTTTGAAACTGAAGTGTATGACTTGGTCCCAATTCTAAGGATACACCATGTAGAGGCACCCATAACTCCCCCTGCTGTCCCAGGATCATCAGTGGCTGCAAGACTGGGAGGTCTTCAGACTGGTAACACTTGTCAGTGTTGCACAAGGACCCAGTGCTGAGGCCTCTTGGAGCGCTAACATAAGAGCAGAACTCTCTTTTTCATGACAGATTCATTTCGGAGGTTTCTGCCTTTGAATTTCACCCAAACCTTCATTTATGCTTATGTGAGAGATTGTGGGGCTGTCCTATAAGCAAGGTCACTGAAATTATCTCAGTTAAAAGAAAACACTTGCTGTTTTATTTTCAATTTGCATCATTTTGATGATCCAGTTTATGCTGCAAATGTACAGGTGTTTGTGTCTGTAACTGTGTACCATGAGGGCAGACCATCAGGGGTGGGACTTCTTAACCTGCACTGCTGCCAAGGAATGAACATGCGTGCTTCGACTACCTGCTTAAGTGGGGGGAAAAAACCCCAGAACACTGGGAAGATATGAAACGGTTTAAACTGCAAACATAATTTTGAACATTTTGTACACACTAATACATTACCTGTCTGGTGAAGTTGTGATCCAAACTGGTAGCTGTCGTTATTCTTTAAGGAGCTGTTGCCTACATGCACACAGCTTTCACTCTGACTGGCACTTTGTAGGCAGTTCTCAACAGAAGTTAAAGAAGGGAGCAGACAGAGAAGATTTAGCTCTGTGTTCTGACAGCATTCTCCATAGTTTGATACAGAAACACTTTGATAAGACTAAGATGTGTGGGGAATATATTGCTGTTGCAACGTGTGATTATGCCTGCTTTGAGACAGGCATGTTTCTTAAGCAGTGGATTGATACGTTTTGAAATGTACTTGATTGGAGAACTAAACGGAATAAGCAGATTCAAAGTCATTATCTGATGTCCTATTAGAAGCTTTTTTTCCTTCTGTGACTTGGGGAAGCTGAGCTGTTTCAGCAGTCTTGTTAAGGGAAACAATGAAAATTCTGGACTGCATGAAATCTTGAGAAAATAAAATGTACTTACCTATGAGGATGTATTTTATGAATTGTTACTTGTAGTTGAGTGCTTGCTCTAGGCACTCGCTTGAACCTCTGAGACGTGGGTGAAAACCAGATTTGGGACTCATTCTCATGCAGTACTTGGCTTCTTAATTTAAGGTCTTGCAGACTGAAGTAAAATGTCAAGTGCGTGAGTGCAAAGCTGAAATAGCATCTAATGGAGCAAAGTGCTGAGCTGGCTTTGGTTCCACAGAAGAGTGATCTGCTGGTGTTGAATCACTTAACATGAGTGCTCATGCACAAAGACAGTTGAGGGCAGGATGGGTATTTACTGTGTAGTGGCATATGAGTAGTGTAGTGCACACTTTGAGTTATTGTAGAGGGCTTTAATTATGTTGTCAAAAGACAGCCAGACAGAGGCTCACAACTAAGGGTGCTTACTAAAATAGATGCATGTGCAGTTCAGTGATGGAACATCCAGCCTTCTAGTTAACATAGATTAGTTCTTGTTTAGTCAGGTTTTTTTAAAGCTCCCAAGTTGGACTGAAAAAGAGACACTTAGCAGCGGAAGCCTAGAATTTCTGCCTTGTGATAGGCTGCAGCCAGTGAAAGAGGCAGGCATGCTATCCTGCAAAGGGACAGCAGTGTGCAGCAACATGAACTTGCAAAATCAGTACCATGTTTCTGCAGCACACAGAGGTATTTCCATATGGGCTAGCATGCTGATGCTTGGGAGATGAAAAAAGTCTGGCATAATTTGTTTTTCTATCTAACCACTGCTGTTTGACTGATCATTAAAACAAGAGTATGTATCTCATTTAACCATGGGCTATTTTCAATCTGTTCTTGTGAGAGTATTTTTTTCCAGTTACCATCTGCTGCTTTTTTCTTTCTCAGGAAGCAACTGTGTCCAGCCCTAATAGTAATCCTGGGAAATCCAATCCATGACAAAACTATCACCTCTGCCCACAGCAGCATCTGCCTTGAGGCTGATTCACCTTCCTCAGGGATCTCTGATCATGGCCGGGGTTCAGGTTGTTCTTCCACGGCACCTGCCCTTAGTGGGCCCGTTGCACGGACCATATATTATATTGCAGCAGAACTGGTTCGACTGGTGGGGTCAGTGGAATCCATGAAGCCTGTGCTGCAGTCTCTGTATCACCGGATATTGCTTTACCCACCACCTCAACATCGAGTAGAAGCCATCAAAATTATGAAAGAGGTAGGGTAATCACATGTGCAAATCCAGGCATGTAAAACAAAATGTTTGTGTAACAGTAAGTGTTGCTGATATGCGCATGCCAATCCATTTCAAACCTTCCCACGTAGGGATGTTGAAATTGTCCTTTCTGTGTACAACTGGTACATCAGCACCACTCTGACAAATAGCTTTATGCAGTTGTAATAGCTGTATTTGTCTCCATAATGCAAGCTACTCTGGCAACTCCATCAGTGCTCATGCTGTGGTGCTGCGTGGAGCAGATCCTATCACTGAGTCATGACTGCTCTTTTGGATGAGATAGAGCATTACGATCCAGTTCACAACTTCCTTGGCATCTTTCCCCAGACACATCCTCACAGTGTGGTTTCCAGGCATTAAGGTCCATATATGCTCTGATAACATGCTAGGTTTTTGAAATCCAGTTTCTTGGAGCTTTTTTTGAATAGACACAAGAAAGCTGCCAATGGCTTAAGAACCCATTTCGAGACCAGTCCATTCTGGCTTTTTGCCGAGTGCCTCTGAGAGCACTAAAACTGGAGCACTGGGAGACTTGTTTGAACGCTATCTGAAATCATGGACTCTTCCATTCCACATGGGCACCTTTCTTCTCATGCTGTGGAACACAAGGCAATTCATGTAAATTGTAGGAACAGTGGTATCTGCTAGAGAATTTTTCATCTAGCTTGTGCATACTTAGGCTGTTCTGTTTCTGAAAAATCTCGCTTAGTACCACACAGCCACCCACTTGGCTGCTGTCTAAACTAGGAGTCATCCTGTCATTGTCTTTCTCTAATTTTAAACAATAGCAAGGTGATAATTGAAGTTTTAGGAAAAGCTTAGTCTAATGTTGTTTTGTGCAGGATGTACCTGTTGCCTCTTTGGGCTTATGAGTACATGCTTGTATTTCCTGGTGGGCATTAACAAGATGCCACCCAGCAGGCTGAGTCTGAAGGAATCACTTTACCTGTCTTTGCATGACTCCATCATTTTGTAACTAGGTGACTGAGGAGAAAGGCTTCCTTTGGTATAAGCTACAATAAAAAATAACATACATAGGCATAAAAATTGTCTTTTGGGCAGTATCAGATGAAAAAATTCAGTCAAAAATGTAAAGCACTGGAAACTTTCTAAATGTGATCCTTGCTGAATATTCCCCTTCACTTGCTTTTCTGCCTTTAAAAAGAGGGAAGGTAGCTTTAATAAGTAGAACATCAGTGTGCTGTTTCCTTTGCTGTGAGAAATTACAATAGTGCTACCTTGGGTTCCAGGGCTTGATAGAACTATGACTTATTTATTGTATTTAAATAATGCTTAGATAATCTTCTAATTACTTCTGTTTCCTTTTCTTTCAGATACTTGGCAGTCCCCGGCAGCTTTGTGATTTGGCAGGGCCCTGCTCTTCTGAGTCAGAATCCAAGAAGAGGTCTATTTCTAAAAGAAAGTCCCATCTGGATCTTCTCAAGCTGTATGCTTTGTTTCCTCCTTTAGCCTCTTCTGTCTTAAACCTGTGCACACAGAACACTTAAGCAGTTCAGGAGCATACCCAATATGAGCCAGGGTATCTGCCTGGTTAAATAAGCTCTGAAAATGGAAAAGGTGTAAAAGCTCTTGCTTGGTTTGTCATCAGTCTGGGCCTGTTTGTAAAGACTTAGATAACTACCTTGTGGAGTTTGCCAGAATTCCCACATACGTTGGTTTACAGCTGAAAAATTTTGGGTATGGGTCTATAAACTTGCAGTGAAATAAATGTGTGTTTCTTTAGAGGTACATTTCTAAGATGAAGCCAAAAGAGGTCATAGAAAATTTAAACATTGTCAGATCGAGCAATAAGGGTTCTCAGTTCCTATAAAGATCATATCTTGTAGATAAGATCATTTTCAGGACACAGATGGATTTAAATTTAGTTCAGCTGGGTGCTGAGATTTTTTTTTCAGTTTAAGTGCTTGTCTATAAGAGAGAACATGCTGTGCATGGCAGTATAAATGCATGGTAACTGCTTCCCTTGTTGGCACTCCCTTTACAGAACGACCGTGTTTGCATGGGAGACTTAATAATTTGTTGTAATACTAATTGTCTTTCTCAGAAATAGCCTTAAAAGGATAAGTTCACTTCTTTTTTTCATGGTTGTGGAGAGATGGTGTTGAATGAAGTGATGTGTTCACCATACATGTTGCATCACTTAAATTAAACTCTGTGTTGATTGTAGTATCATGGACGGGATGACGGAAGCGTGCATCAAAGGTGGTATTGAAGCATGTTACGCTTCAGTGTCCTGCGTCTTTGCCCTGCTTGGAGCGTTAGATGAGCTGAGCCAAGGGAGGGGTCTTAGTGAAGAGCAGATCCAGCTGCTGCTCCAGCGCTTAGAAGAACTGAAGGATGGGGCCGAGACGAGCAGGGACTCCATGGAGATCAATGATGCTGACTTCAGGTGGCAGAGACGCATCCTGTCCTCAGAAAACCCTGCCTGGGAGTCAGGAAATGAGAAGAGTCCTGATATTAGCATTAGCGTTACCACAGACACTGGTCAGACTACTTTGGAAGGGGATATGGGACAAACAACTCCAGAGGATAATCCAGAAAGTCAAAAAAACTCCCTGCCGTCTCCAGCTGGACACGAAAGCAAAGAGATTCATTACAGAGAACCAGAGTCAGAAACCATTGACCAGCCAGATGTTGTTCAAAGAAGCCACACCATCGTCTATCCAGATATAACTAACTTTTTATCAGTTGATTGCAAGACCCGTTCCTATGGATCCAGATACAGTGAAAGTAACTTCAGTGTAGATGACCAGGACCTTTCTAGGACTGAGTTTGATTCATGCGATCAGTATTCCATGGCAGCAGAAAAGGATTCGGGCAGGTCGGATGTCTCAGACATAGGCTCTGACAATTGCTCCCTGGCCGATGAGGAGCAGACACCACGGGATTGCCCGGGTCACAGGTCCTTACGCACTGCTGCTCTCTCTCTGAAATTGCTGAAGAGCCAAGAAGCAGACCAACACAGTGCACGGCTCTTCATCCAGTCACTTGAAGCGCTTCTTCCTCGGCTGATAGCTCTTCCCAGCATAGAAGAAGTGGATGGAGCACTACAGAGCTTCTCTTCAACATTCTGCTCAGGTTTGCAAGCAAATATTTACTGTCTAACCAGCATGCACACTCTGACAGCACCGTACACAGATTCCCTTGTGGGATTTCATCTTCAGAGAACATATCCAGAATAAGGAGGTTTGGGCTTTACACTGTACATTCCTCCACAACAACACACTTCATTTAGGGCAAAGCAGATTGAATATGCAGGCACTGATTCAAAGGGAGGTAAATCCATTGACTCTTAACAGGCTCTGGATTATATCCTGAATCAATAAAGAAATGGAATTAGATACCTCTTTACACGTTTGTGAGGATCTGTTGAGAAGCTTTGCACATTAAACAGAGGTTGGGGTTGCCCCTTAGCATGAGAGGGGTGTGGGAAGTACCATCACCTGTTTTGACTGAGATATAAGTAGCTTAGTACATCATTGCACTGTTATTATTAGTAATGCCAGCCTCACAAAGAGGGTGATAATAATTTCACAGCAGCAGGCTCTAGGAAGGATAGGGAAAGAAGACAGGTCTTCACTCTTGTTTTTCTTAATGCTGCTATCTGACAGGAAATGCAAAGCTCAAAGCTCAGACCAAGTGAAAAATTAAGATATTGCCTTCTAAGAGATTAAATATCTTCAGTTCTTTCATGGTTAGAACATGTGGGGTCTTGACCTGTCAAACACAGAAAAAAAAGTCATGCAAAGGCTAGTTTGTCCTGTTGATAGCGTATTTTAAATGTGTGTAAATATATATATTTTAGAAGGATTCTGCTTTCCTGACAGTGGAAATGAAAATGCTTGCTAAAATACATGTCTCTGTTTCTTTAACTTACTTTACTGCAATTGCCTTTCCTATTGCTCGTCTCCTAATCATTGCTTCATTCATTTGTGCTCTCTCACACACATTAAACTCATACAGAGTCAGAAGGGGTGCTTCCCATCATCATACACCATAATTTAGATATGGAGCTGGGTGAATAAGATGATATTCCTGATATCCTGTTTAAATGCTACCCAAACAAACCCTAACTCAGGAAGATGGTTAATGTTATTCTTAAGAAACATTGGCCATTTTATATCACAGAAAGGAAATACCTTAAAAGAGGCACTGATGTTAACTACTTTCCTAATTGAGAGGCTCAAGAGCATCCTTTCTGTCACAGGTATTTATTTTTTCCTGAAAAAGGGTAGTCTTGAGGTTATGCTGAAAGACCAGTGCTAGACCTCTAGCTCAAACTTTTGTGTACCTGTTCCCTTGTGCATGAATAAGTATGCCACTTCTTTTCCCTTTTGTCTGTAAAGTCTTTATAGAGTCTTTAAAGCTTTGGAAGATGTGGACCTAGGAGAATTCTAGATTTTAAGGCTAAACATAGTTTTTCTTGGCATTCAGTATGGGTAATACCGTGAGGAAAATGGAAGAATATAACTCAAATTCTGCATTAAATCCATTATTTGTGGTTTGCATATCTTAAAAAGATACCTAGTCTTGGACTTAGATTGTTGTGAGAGGCCTTTCACTTCTCTAAGAAAGCTACCCCTGTGGCTGTATCTGTATTTTAGAAGTGTACACCACATTTCCAGATGGATTTGGTGAAGTACTCATAGAAGACACCATTCAGTAAGGAATTGTGGAAAAGTGGAGTAGCAAGTTACCATATTAAGACAGCCTGGAAGAGGTATCCTGGAGTTTTCATGGAGATGTGGCTGTTGCTGGGTTGTACTTTTATGCTTTCGTGAGATCTGGGTGGTTCCTGTTTCAGCTGGACACCTGGAATGAGACTCAGTCCAGCTGGAACAGTCCCATAACTTGTACCTCAGATCTTAAGGAAATGTCCATCAGTCCTCCCAAGGTGAGAACTTGTGTTCCTGTGTAGGTGAGAGAGACATGAGTTTGAAGATCTGTAGGGAGAGAGAGACTTACTAAAGTTGAAACAAATGTCAGGGGGTAGGAACTTCTGAGACACCAGTTTGATCTGCCTGTATAAGCAATGTGTAGGTCCTTACTTTAGGTCCTACTTCATTAGCACCAGCTACTCAAGGCACAAATTGGGTGATGAAGTTAGAGGGGTTGATCCCATTCATTGTATATACAACATTTATTCATGTATAATTCTTGAAGAATATATTGGGGAATTTGAGTGTTGGTTAAGATTAAAGTTGAGAAAAGACACAGATGCAGTTCTGAGACCAGGCAGTACAGAAGTAGTATTTTTGTGTTTCTGGGAGACCTTATTTAACTGCTTTGTTTCATTTTGCAATTTTTGTTACATTTTGAAAGAAAAATACAGTTTAGTAGTCTTTCCTACAGGCTAGGTCCTTATATAGATAGTATGGAGGTCAGAATTTGAGGCACTACTGAGATAAGCATGGAAAAAGGGAAGTCAGCTAAGCAGACTGTCCGTGAAATTAAAATTTGCAAGTAAGTTGTTTAACTCTAAAGTTAGGAATAAGTGATCCCATCTTTTCAGTTTTGGTTCCATACTTTTTAGAAGGAAGGTTTTTATCTTGGTAAGTATCATCTTATCCTCTGTGTCTGTGATCTCAGCATCTCTCAAATGCAGTTGTTTATTTTCCCATATTTTAGAGGAAATGAAGGAACGTATTTTTCTCCCCAATGCTTTTTGGTGCTCAAATACATGCCCATGATGGAATATTCACTTTTCTGTGCAGTTTTACACCTTCCCTTTCAATTGTAATCTTGTGTAGGAGTTTACACATTTTTAAAAACATGTTTAAAAACATGTTTAAAAACATTTTAATGCAAAATAAAGTGGGCGTTTTTGGTTTTTGGTTTTTTTTTTTCCTAATTTTACATACGTCTCTGCCTTGAGGTTTTTATTACTCTAGCAGGTTCTAGTCCCTGAGGTACATATTTAAGAGAGATAAGACATAAAATCAGTGAGAGATGAGATAACTACATCAATATCATGATCCTCCATCCCACAAAGTGTCAAGATGCATCTTTGTTTTCAGTGATGAAGAAATCACTAGAGCTACTCACAGGGTACTTTCAAGCACATGGTTGCAGTTTTGGTGCTAGGTAAAAGTTCTCTGTTAACATTCACCATTGAGAAGTCTACCCCAAGCAATGCCAGCCTGTGTGGGTATGGTTTGTGGCCAACCCTATCACCCTTCTTCCAGAAAGGTTGCTCCCTTGAAGAGATACTCATTTTTTAGACCCACCCTGGAACAGTTACTCTCTTTCTAAATCCGCCCTCAAACAGTTACTCACCTTATCCACGCCCCCAAAGTGACGACAGTGGAAAGTCCGAGAAGGCAGCAGCACAGAGCTTTCAAACCCTCACGAGGCAAGAAAAATATTTGCTTATTTTCTGTGTGTGGACTTTTTTTTATGTTAATGGTTTGTTGTATTTTGTCTAAGAACAGGTGTGAGCTTTATGGTGGGAGGAATATATTCACAGTAAACCACTGCAGCAGTTAACAAATGGCACAGCTTTGCTTCATCATGTAACTAACCTTGGAAGCTGGTTTTTGTTCCATTTCAAACATTCCTGTAGGATAAAGCTGACTTCTTCATCTTCCTTAATTGACGTTATATGAATGGATTTCACAGTTGATGTGAAAACCATGAAGTATTGTGAGTCATGTGGGTGGATCTGGTATTTCTGGTTTTTTCATGGCTCAAGCTGCAGATCATGGGGATTCAATTAGGTGGTGCTCATGGCTGATTTATATTTTTCTACCAGTAGGTCAGCTATTTGCCATCCATGGGAAGAAGGGATTGTGCCACTGAGTATGGTTGTAGGCTGTTGTTTCATAGTAGTTTTCAGGACTACTGAGTACTTACAGGCGTCTTCTGGGTCAGACAGAAGTGCAAGTGCTCAGCTATTTAGAAAGTAGGCCTTGTATGAGCTGAATAGGGCTTGGAGTTGTAACAAGTTCTAGCCAGCTTGGCCCCAGATATTTGTCCACATACCTCTAGACCATGGAGAGAATGATGGTTACAGACTGATCTTGCAAGGTGTGGAGCACTCCAGTCTCCATGCAGCAACTGACTTAGGCAGAAGAGCTTTAATGGGGGGTTAAAAGGGCTGTTAACCTCATTACACCATTTGGTGCACTGTATTCTGGGTTAACTACACAGACTTTGGGTCTGCTCCTTCCCACCTCACTTTTCCAGTTAGCATTGCAGATGTATCCTGCCCGCTTTGTACCTGATAGTCATCCCAATGAATGCTGGTGGTCCTTGCTTATTTCAAATTTAGCATGTTGCGTTGCTGGACTGTGACTGGAGTGCTCAGTTTGTCTTGCATTCTAGATGAACTTACTTATTTTTCTGTTCCCTGTTCTAGTATGTTTAGTAGAGTAATTCCTACTGATGATTCATTAACTATTCTAGCAATCTGTTGCTGCCAAAATGCTAGGTATAGTTTCTGATATTTTTTTCCAGGAAAAATCTGTGTAAAATATGAGAGCTCACATGGTGTTTTTGTTAGGTATGATGCACTCACCAGGATTTGAGGGAAACCTAAATTTCAACTTCCAGACTCTGATGAATGCAGACAGTCTCTATGTGGTATCACATTACACTCTGCTGCTCAACCTAAAATTGGCAAACTCGGATTACTACAGGAAGAAGCCTGCCCAAGCCCCTGTGTTGCTGGTGAGTTGGGAAATACGGGGTAACTGTTTTTAAAAAACGAAAAATTATTTTGCTTCCTTTCACATAAACCAGCCCACACATAAAGCCTTCAGGCTGCTTGCTAAGCAGAGAAATAGTAATTGCAAATGAAGCGTTCTCCAAGCTGCTTATGAATCTTGCATGATAAGTGTCATGCATCTGAATTACGCTGTGGTTTGGTGGGAAGGAATGCTGCTTACTGATTGTCATTAAAGTCGCAGTCATTTTGATGGTTAAACTATTTTCAGAATAGATTAGCATCATGTGATATAGCAAGTATTGTCTCTTGATAATGTGCACGAACACACCTTCATCTTGCAGTTGCTTTTGAGCCTAATGACAAATTTTTTGCTTAATACTCGATTTGAATTTCTGTAGATGAAGATATGAGAAGTTAAAGTGAAAAATAAGTAGGTCTTAGTATCAATGTGAAATTGTGATTTTTGTCACACCTGGAATTTCTCATCTCCTTGGGCTTTTTAAAAATTGTTTTGAAGACTGTGAGTTGTAACACATGGATCCATGTTTATCAACTTAGTTGCCCACGAGACATTGTTTCAGAGTTTTCTGAAAAACCAAAAATATCGAACAAATAAAAAAGGTGTCAAAATGTATAATTATTGCTGAGCTTCCAGTGTAAGAGAATTTATAATCTAGATCGTCTAAAAAGCAAGAGGAGTTTAACATCATCCATAGTTCTGGTGTGTTCTGCAGCAGATCAAATGCAGCTATGTGACTCAGAACATTGTCTAGAGGAATCAGCGTGCCCAACAGGCCTGAGCATGACCAAAGTATTCTTAGAGATCATTTTGATAAATAATTGGAGACAAGTTCATCTGTGATGACTGTTCAGTGCAGAAGGGCCCAGTTGTTGGGCAGGCTGCATTAGGTGCCACAACTTCTTTTAATTGGATTTGAGATCCTACTGCTACCTCGTGGAAATAGTGAGAGATCAGCATGTCCCATTGTCACTGTGCAAGAACTGCCATTCTGATTTGCATCTTGCATTAACTGCCGTAGGAGAAGGCAGAGGTCCTTGTTCATGTCATTCTCAAGTGCAGAAACAGATGCAGAAAGATCTGGACAGGCTGGATCCATGGACTGAGTACAGTTGTATGAGGTTCAGTAAGGTAAATTGTCAGATCCTGCCCTTGGGTCACAACAACCCAGTGTGGCACTGCAGGCTGGGACAGAGTGGCTGGAAAGCTGCCTGGGGGAAAAGGACCTAGGAGTGCTGATCAGCCAGCTGAACATGAGCCCATGTGTGCCCAGGTGGCCAAGGCAGCCAACGGCATCCTGGCCTGTATCAGGAATAGTGTGGCCAGCAGGATCAGGGCAGTGAATGTCCCTCTGTACTAGTGAGGCTGCACCTCAAATCCTGTGTACAGTTTTGGACCCCCACTACAATAAAGACATTGAGGTGCTGGAGTGAGTCCAGAGACAGGCAACAGAGCTGATGATGGTCTAGAGACCACATCCTGTGAGGAGCAGCTGAGGGAGCTGGCATTGTTTAGCCTGCAGAAAAGGAGGGTCGGGGGAGACCTCCTCACTCTCTACAACTGCCTGAAAAGAGGCTGTAATGAGGTGAAGGTAGGCCTTTTCTCACAGGTAGCAAGTGACAGGACTAGAGGAAATGATCCCAAGTTGTGCCAGAGGAGATTTAGACTAGATGTTAGGGAATTTCTTTTCATGGAAAGGGTTGTAAGGAAGTAGAACAGACTTTCCATGGAAGCATTCACAAAACATGTGGGTATGGCACTAAGGACATGATTTAATGGTGAACATGGGAGTGGTGCTGTGTTGACGGTTGGACTTGGTGATCTTGAAGATATTTTCCAACCTTAACAATTCTAAGATTGCAATCCTCAGTTAATTCTTTGCATAACTTAATTTATACTTCTGCAATCCCATACTCAGAAGTAGATCTGGGGGCTGAGGCTGATGCTGTAGGGCTTACTGTGTTGTCTTACCTTTGGCTTTTGTGGTTCTCTGCAGAAGGAGTTTATGAAGCAGGTCCAGTCCAGTGGAGTGTTGATGGTGTTTTCCCAGGCCTGGGTGGAAGAACTGTACCACCAGGTACTAGAAAGGAACATGCTTGGAGAAGCTGGATACTGGGGAAGCCCTGAGGAGCACAGCCTTCCACTTATCAGCATGCTGACAGGTCAGTACAGTATTATGGTGGCAAGGCTGACTTCCAAACGTGTCTGAAACAACGTGCAATGACCCGCTGCTTTATTGCGTTGCATGCAGAACTGCCTGTCATCATGCAATATGTGCTGTCTCATGGAATTATCCATAGAGAAGGAGCCAGACTGAGCTGTGGCAGGTACTTAGGTGTTTGTTTTGGATCATCCAAATGGTTTTGAAGCATGGATTTAAAAAAAATCAAAACTGTCCCTGGGAGACAGGCGGAGTAGTTTTGTTCACTGAGCCAAAACATCTCTTAATTCTGTCAGCTTCAGTTCTGGTATACTTGATACTTGTTAATGATAAGCAGTAAGGCTGCTGTTTTCTTGATGTCATAGCAAAGCCATTTCAGTGTGCCTGCAGTGCAGTACAAATATAAACAGTGGCATCTGATCCTGGATGTCTTCCATAGACTGCACTCCCCTTGGTTCAGACTTGAGCTGTGCCAGGGATATGCCAAATGGCAGTAGGGAGAAGCTGAAAACCTGGAGCACAAATGCTTAAAAACAATCCTTAGCTTCATTTGAGGGGAAAAAAACCAAGCTGTATCAGCTGAAAGATGGCAGGATGGCTATGATACTGTATTGATATAAAATGCACTGTCTGCTTTAATGTGTACGTAATTAAAATAGTGTATGCAGGGAGAACACTGGCTTCAGCTGAGCCATTAAGTGGTGATCAAAGGGCACTGCTCTGAAAGTTTTTTGCTGATGGTATTGAGTTCAGTGTTACTTCTAGGTATTGAGCTGGGAAGATGAAAGAAACACTTGGAAAAAACAATACCCAGACGTATGTGGAGAAGGGGCTGTTAGAAAGGAAAACAAGCTGGTGTTCCTAACATTTAACTCTCTGCAAGAAACTGGTTTTTTGTTGTGTTGGAGAAGGGGTTGTATTTCTTTTGTTCAGTTTGAACATACATAGGTCTACTAAAAATCACATTTAGGACATAGGATCCCAACGTGTTTTGAGGACTCAGACTGAGTCTGGGAACATCTGAGTACAGGATTTAGCAAGATTTGAAGTTATACTAAGAAATGCAGAGATTTAAGTGTGTGGGAAGTTCTGAACTGTAAGAAATACCTTGAAATCTTTGCTGGAAGTTCTGTTCACTGTGTAACTTGAAGAGGGGGAGGGCAGCTTTTGAGAGTGGGATATCTCTCCTTTTCAACAAAACATTGGTTATACTGCGCAAAGCCTAAGATGCCACAGCTCACGTTTATGCCAAGGCTTTAGAAGGCTGGAAGAAAGAGTAACAAAAAAGCATACCTGAGAAGTCAGGAGTGCTAGTACTTAGTTGAACACAGAGCCTGTAAGAGATGCTTTCCTTATACCATCTGTGTGTCAAATAGTAATCTGATGTTTTTTAATGTTCTGGCAGACATCGATGGCTTGGGCAGCAGTGCAATTGGCGGCCAGTTGATGGCATCTGCTTCAGCTCAATCTCCTCTTTCCCAGAACCGGAAGACAGATGATTCTGTTGTTGCAGGTACTAAGGCTGCATTATAAGTACACGTGTGTCTAACAGCAGTGGATTGTTATGTACCAAAAGCATATTCAGATAAATAGTGTAGAATAACAAATTAAAAAGAAAGTATGTCAGTACATTGTACACGTGAATTGGTAGTTCAGCATGCAGAGGACAAATGTGACTTGGCTTTTTACCACTGATGATAAAGTTGCTGTTGTGTCATTTTCTAGTAGTAATAGTAGTAATGTTTTTTCCACTCTAGGAATTGCTTTTGCCCGATACCTTTTAATTGGCTGTTGGAAGAACTTGATAGACACTTTATCCACCCCTCTGACCGGCCGCATGGCAGGCAGCTCCAAGGGGCTGGCCTTCATCTTGGGAGCAGAAGGAGCCAAAGAGCAGAACCAGAAGGAGAAGGACTCCATCTGCGTGAGCCTGGATGGACTAAGGAGAGCAGCCCGGCTGAGCTGTGCTCTAGGTACTGCTGCATGGGGGATGGCATGGCAGACTCATAAATCAGGATGGTAATTTTCCTTGAAGGATCTTGGGACAAAGAAATGCAGCATCCTGCTCCAGTTTTGCATAGGAATGTGGATTGTGGGAATATGCATAGAGTGCCCTACGGCATAAACATATCCAGCCAACTTTCCTTGACCCTACCTCTTGTTGGGGTAGCATGGGATTGGGGAGGAGGAAGAATTGGTCATACAGTAATTGTGTTGTTGCTTTGCAGGAGTTGCTGCTAATTGTGCATCTGCTCTTGCCCAAATGTCTGCGGCCTCCTGTGTCCAAGAAGAGAAAGAGGAGAAAGAAATCCAAGAACCCAGTGATGCTATAGCTCAAGGTAACTACATTATTAAATTACCTACCTCATCTTACATTGCCTGCAAAGCTGCAGCTGGAAAGTACTTTGCCCCACATAGTGGCATTTCCCTCTTGTTCTGCTGCTGTGCAGTACTCTCTTGTAGGCACATGGGATGTGTGTCTTCAGTACATGTCCTGCTGTCCTAGGTTCTTAACATTATGTCCCACTAATTATATTCTATATGGAACTGAAATCAGTGGAATAATGCATAAGCCTACAGCATTTTTCAATGTGTGCTTTTTAAATCTTGTGATACTAGTACAACCAGAGGGCATCAGAGAAACAGCTTATTTGGGGATTTTTTGTGTTGGGTGGTAATGTAAGCTGAGTTTGCATCCCTCTCCCTGTCTGGTTTATATATCCTTGATTATCTTTTATCATCATCATCAGATATTTAAAACTCTCTGAATCATGTTAAATTAAAATGGAATAAAAAATTATGTCATTTTAACATATAAAAGGTTTTGCATCTCTATACCACCATTTCAAATTCAGTGTAAGTCAAAGTCAATTGTTGTCTCCAGTGACTGTTTGGAGAAGTACATAAAATATCTCTGGTTATGTCTGATTTCTAATGGCAAGAAACCCATAAAAAACCACAGTGTCACACAAATGACCCTGCTTGGTACTTATATTTGGTGTCTTGGTAGAGAAAACAAAACTGAAAAAGCCTGAGCTTGAGGAAGCTTTTGACTGCTCTGCTGGCCATGACCGAAGGGAGTTGACCAGAGCATGCTGAAGCAAAGAGGAGGCAGCAGCAGTGGCCAGCGGCCAACAGATCTGTTCTGTGAAAGCTTGCAAAGCTTCAAAACTTGTTTCCATTCCAATGCAGCATAAAAACAAAGCTTTTCAGGGATTCTCGGAAAAAATAAATAGATCCAAATGGTTGTAGTTCAGATCAAGATTAGTTTTGCTTTGACAAGAGCTCTTTGGTGAAACTTTTTGTATGGAAATACATGTGCAATCCACAAATGCATTTTTTTTTCCATAGCAAAGGAGATTTTGGTAAAAATAAATAAAAATCCAGTCAGCCATCTCTGAAGAGAAATACCACTGGCAATCTGGAACTGTTCTGTAGGCAACAGGATGTGAATTTGGGGGTGGAGGGTGTCAATCTAGCATTGATTTTTTTCATGTATATAGAATCAGTCAAAAACTATTTTAGTTTTAAAGCTACCTTAGGTTTATTAGGAAGAAATTGGTTTCTCTGATTTGTTTTGGGTTTTTTTTGTCTAGAATTCATGTTCTTTTATAGGTTTCAGACTGTACTCCTTTGCTATCACCCTGTATACAAACCAGAGTTTGTTTAAAAAGCTGGAGAAGCTAATTTTATTTTATTCTTTTTTCATGCTGCAGTGAAACAGAAAGTGGAGCAGAAACTGGAGCAGATGGGGAAAGTGCAGGGAGTCTGCCTGCACACTGCTCATGTTTTGTGTATGGATGCAGTCCTCAATGTGGGTTTGGAGATGGGAAGCCATAATCAGGACTGTTGGCCTCATGTGTTCAGGTACTCACCAGCTTTCCCAAAATAGCCAGAATTCATACCATGTTGCCTGAAAGTAAGGGACTGAGAAAAAGGGCTTTGCAGACTTCTGTGAATGTTCTGTATAGGGTCAGAGTGAATTAACTGCCAGTATCTCTAAAAGAAAAGATGGTGCTGGTTTCCACCACTGCTCAGGGACAAAATGAATGCTTAGAAGCTTCAAAGTTACCAGAAGACTGTGGCAGACCCAGGAACCTAGACGGGCTTTTCAGGCACCTCCACCAAACTATTTGCTGTCTAGGCACACAAGGGGCCAAAGGATATAAGAAGAAAAGTTATTTATGTGTAGTCTGAGAGTTACAAATGGTCTGTTTATGGTTTGAGGAAAATGTTCTGCGATTAGCGCAGGGAGGAGTTGTTGTTTCGAGGTGTTTGTTAATTTTTTGCTTCCCCTGTGTGTTCTCAGGGTGTGTGAGTACATCAGCACACTGGAGCACACCCACTTCAGTGATGGTGCTGCCCAGCCCTCCCTCACCATCACCCAGTCACAGCAAGCACCTGGAGGGCTGCACCCAGACTCTGAGCCCGGGGAGGCTCCTCAGGCACTGACCCCCGAGCAGGAGACCACCCTCAGCAGCCATCCGGTCATTCAGCCAGTTTCTATCCAGGATCTCATCAAGGACAGCAGTAAGGGCAGAGCTTTTGACTTCCGTGGAGGCAGTCTGCTGTGTGGGACCAGTGCTGCCAAGGCTGTTCTCACGCTCTCCACACAGGCTGACAGGTAAAACCACTGCTGTCAGGAACCAGAATCCTTGTTCCCGAAACAGTACCAAAATGGCCCTTTTTGTGCTGCAGTGAGTCTAATATTTGTTTGTTCCAGCCACTTGCTTCAGGTGAATTTCACAAGAGAGCTGCATGTTTGTCACAACCAGCAGTTTCTAAAAGACCTGGTTTTTTCATCTCTGCAGTACCTGCAAGTACTGAGCTGAGTATGTCTGTGCACAACACTAAATATGCCAAGCAAATCAAATGCATCCTGAGAGTAGTTGATTTATTTCTTGCATGTAAATTGACCTGTTGTATTCAGTAAAGCAGACAAAATAAATGTATGTCTTGTCCTGACTGGAAGGGACTGATTGATAAGACCAGTGTCAGTCAGAAAGCAGCTGCTTCTGTCACAGCTGCATGGGCAGTTCATCAGGGTTCCCCAGTGGGTCCAGAGGAGGAAGGGAACCAAGTGTGATCACACAGTGGCTATGTTAAATGTCCTTTCTTCGTGGTCTGCCAGCTGATATTATTTCTGCTATTTTTTTAAGCAGCCCAGGCTACAGTTGAAAATTTCTTGGGTTTGCATGCTTGCAATTACCTTTTTGATTCAGCTAACAATTTTCATCTTGATCTCTGCCCATAGGAAGGTGTTACATGTAAATTCAGAGCCAAAAGTAATGCATAAACTGCTTGTAGAAATTTGACTCTGGGCATAAAAATACCTTTTAGTTAGGAAGCTTATAATAAAACAGGATTCTGAGGATTAGAGACTAACAGTACTGTAATTTTAATATTTCATTTCTACTCTTTTACTTGAGTGCAAATGCTTATTAGGACTCAATCCCTTGTTCCTTAGGACTATAGGAAGTTTTGCCTGAAAAGCAACTCAAAAAACCACATTTTTGTCAATTTCTGGCTGCACCATGTGAAATTTCACTGTAATCTCTGTGGAGTCCCTTCCCGTGTAACCACACTTACTGTTGTATGTGTACAGATTTTACCTGTTAAATCCTAAGAGCCCATTGCAGCTGAAAAGAACAACTCTTGCTTGTATTTCTCATTGTTTGACCAAAACATAGCCCCGTACTAGCCACTGTTAAGAAAATTAACTCTGCCCCAGCCAAAACCAGCACAATATTCTGAAATAGCAATTCAGGTACAGTAACCTTAGGTTTAAGACTTGAATAATTTATTTTTCAAGTTAGGGTCAGTAACTTCAGATGGAGCAAACTGGTGTAACTCTGAAGTCAGTGAAGCTGTGATGATCTATGTTGTGAGGAATGGGCATGTTTCGACTGGTTTTTTAATTACTGATTCATCAATGGCTTATAGCATTAAGATAACTTGAAAAAGTGACTTTTTGTTTCAGCACCATAGTTGAATCTTGAAAGGGTTCTGATTGTTCCCATAGCAACCTGCTTTCCACCCTCCAATTAATAAAGCTTCTGGATCAAAGTCTTGCTGCAGCACTGTATAAATGAAAAAGCTCTCAATAACGTAATGTGTCACCAAAAGCAACATGTAGAAGCCACGAACAGATAAGAGTTTTCCTCTTACATACACATTTAAGTCTGCATCTCATTAGTTTTTCAGTTACATTCTGTTCTTTACCTGCAGGCTCTTTGAAGATGCTGCTGACAAGTTAAACCTGACGGCACTGGCAGGCTTCCTTTACCAGCTCAAGAAGGCTTCTCAGGCCCAGCTTTTCCATTCAGTCACAGATACAGTTGATTACTCACTAGCAATGCCAGGTAAATCACCTGAAGATCCTGTACAGAGTATTTTATATACAATTGTACTGCTTGCAGGACTTACTTTGTATTCTTACAATTTTTTTCCAATTGAAATTTCAAGGTATAAATAAAACACAGTATGCAGTCTAATAAGAGCTTTCTTATTAGAATTGTAGGAACAATTCAAAAGCTTTAGAAAAGATTGAGCACTTTTTTTGGACAGGGACCACCTCCACAGCTGCTTTGCAACACATCACAGGACATTCAATTGATTCTTGGACTTTTGGGGTGTTAATTGCCCACCAATATATATAATCACAGCTCTATTTTTGACCCCAGTCCAGTATGGAAACTTGGGTCAATCTAGACTTAAGACAGTGGGTTTAGGTTAGACATTTGACACCAGGATAACCTCAGAAGTGTTCAGAAAACGGGCAATAGAGAACAAAGCCCACAAATGAAGAATGTTAAATAAAGCAGTGTGATTTGTCCTGCTTGATTTTCCCTGACAGAGTAGAGCATGTCCCCCACAGTACAAAGCCTGTAAATTGTTGTTTCCATCACTGTCTCAAACGGAGCAGAAGAACTGGACACAAAGGAAGATACTTCACTTAAATTTATACTGTGCCTGTAGAAGCTACATTAGTCATACAGGTTTTGTTCTGTCCTGTGGCAGACACAGTTTTTATCTATGTTTCCAATTTAGTTGGTTTCCTGTCTCCCTGAAGTGCTACTTGTCATTTTCTCAATGTGACACTTCAACTTTTTTGTTTTTTTGCTCTTACTTGTCTCCGGACCTCAACATTCATAACTCTAGTTTTAATAAATAGATTTCCTGTTATCATATATGTAGTGGTCAACCAACAGTAGTTGTAATACTGAAATTAAAACTAGGATAGTAGAATTAAGTGCTATCTTTTTATTTTAAAAGTGGTATGTCCCCTGATTACATCTTTTGTTAGAGATAAAAGCACCACTGTATTTGAAATGAGAGGATGAAGTGTCTTTCAAAATGTTGTAAGAGCAATAGAAGATGAATCCCTTTCAACAGGAAATAACAAGTATTAGTGACTGGGGAACAGAAAAGCATTTTCTCACATTCTGTTCTTTGTATCATTTGCTTAATAAGAAATACAAAATTAAATACCCAAGCTAAATAATTTGCAATTTATAATCTTCCCTGTAGATGTCACCAAAAGCTTTTGTAACTACCATTTTGGTCTTAATATCAGTTATTTAATTCCTTGCTTAACTTTTTTGCACTACTTTTCCAAGCTTTATCTTTAATGTTGGCAAAAAAAGTGATCACTTAAAGTATGTTTAGTAGGTTTTTTTTTAAACTTGGGTCCATCTCCTGTTCTTTTACCTACACAGGCATAGGGTGTGTTTTACATCATTTTCGGGGTTTTTTTTCTTTTTCTCACCCCCACTGAAGCTTCTCACTGACTTAATAAATAATTCTAATTCCAGTTCAGACATTTAGGAGTAGAGGAGAAACTAGGCTAAGCTGATGCTTAGCTTCCATTTATTCTTTACTTTCTTGTAGGTGAAGTAAAATCTACACAGGACAGGAGAAGTGCACTTCACTTATTCCGACTTGGTGATGCCATGCTCAGAATTGTAAGGAGTAAATCCCGCCCATTGCTCCACCTCATGCGCTGCTGGAGCCTGGTGGCACCTCACCTTGTAGAGGTAGGAATGGGGGACAAAAATGGGAATGTGTGCACAAAACGACAAAGCTGAAAAAGATGGAGAAGGCTTGATAGCTCTTAAAATGTATAACAACCTTCAACGTTGTCAAGTCTGCTCTGTGTTGTGTAGGCTGTGTCATATATTGTGATACTGCCACCAAGGAGTGTGCTTGTGGACAGGCCCAGGGACAGGGTGTTTGGCTTTTGCAATATGATGCAAATTGTGTCTGGGGAGAAAAAACTGAAACCACCCCAAGGGGCTATTAGTGACTCCTCCATCTGCCTATATTCCCAGTCAAGGTCTGCATCCTTGCAATTCTTCCCATAAAAGGATGCAGGTTTTCTTTTCCCACATAAAGCCAGCTCAGCTGCTGCCTTTTGAAGGGAAGAATGGTCACACGGTCAAAGCAAAAAACAACGTTTCATACAAGTTCTGTTCTGTGGGTTTTAGTATTTAATTTATTTATTTTTAGCTCTATGCTTTTTTAATTGTCAGCAAACTTTCATGCATATGTGTACCTCCAGGCAGCTCAGTGTCCCAGTCCTCTGTTTCCGTGGCGGTACTCTCCCGTTTTCATTGCAGTGGGGTCCCTAGTCACATCAGTGGGGAAGCTGTTTTGAGGGTTCAGTAACATGTAGTGCTTACCTCTCTTGAAATGTCTGACTAAAAGCAAATTTTTTGTTTGGACACACTCTAGTACTTCTCCTTTCCCTGCAGGCTGCCTGTCACAAGGAGAGACATGTGTCTCAGAAGGCTGTCTCCTTCATCCACGACATCCTCACCGAAGTACTGATGGACTGGAATGAGCCTTCTCACTTCCACTTCAATGAGGCGCTTTTCCGCCCCTTTGAGCGCATCATGCAGCTGGAGCTGTGTGACGAGGATGTCCAGGACCAGGCAAGTCAGCTCTGATCAGTGTGTCTGTATCTGGCCTCCGTGCCCATAAGAGTGGTTTCCAGAGTGCACTTGGTCCACCTGAGAGTGTTTCCCACATTCCCTTTGAATGCTGCCCCTTGATCATCTTCAAGGAATTGGGAGTGCTCTGCCTACCTAATCCAGCATTGTCGCAGAGCACAGAGACAGTAGACCTGGCTTTAAAGCAATTAAATAAAGATTTTCTATTACCTAAAATATTTTAAATACTGAATTAGTCTAGACTGTCATAGTGAGATCTGGGAATGTGTTTAAAGCTATCCTCATTCCTTTGGAAGATCCGTCTGTATATCAGTTCTGGTTTTTGTTTTCTGTTCTTTTAACTCCAACTACACTGGCTGCAGGTGATCACCTCTATAGGAGAGTTGGTGGAAATGTGTTCTACCCAGATCCAGTCGGGATGGAGACCCCTGTTCAGTGCCCTGGAAACAGTGCACAGCAGCAGCAAGTCAGAAGTTAAAGAGTACCTTGTAGGAGAATACTCCATGGGTAAGGACTTACTGCACTGTTTCATGTGTGCTTATGATTCCCTGGGGCACACAATAACTAAATACATTTAAATACGCAAACTGAACAGTGGCACCACAGCAGTCCAGCACTGTACCGAAGTATCTGAAGTATCAGTTGGGTTAGGAGGGAAAGCAGACTTACTGTTCTGACCTTTTATCCTCTGCATTCTAACAAATGAGTAGAATGAGAAAGAAATGCTTCAAATCTGCTTGAATAATTCTGAGCGAGACAGTAGTGCAAGGGTACTGAGCTTGGCTGAGTATTTGTCGATGTCCTGCTGGAGAAAGGGCTGTATACAACCAGCATGTCTCTTGTGGACTGTCTTCCTTATTGTATGAAACCTATCGCTCTTACACCTCAGGGTAACTTAGTGTGATAATCTAGGCAAGTGCTTGTCCAGGCACTTGATCACAAGGCTTTCAGATTCCTGGTGCTATTACAGACCACATTTCTGTAAAAATGTGCACCCTTCCCAGAGATGTTTGCTTGTAGGGAAATGTGTTAATATGGGAAAAACCATTTTTTCTGTTCTTTTGCCCCATTAGAAGGTATTTTTAAATGTGACAGGTCATGTGTAAGGGATGTGGTTTTCCTCCTAAATTTTGTGGTTGAGGTCTGTTATGGCTGATGGCTGAATGTGGGTGCACACAGCTTTTGAAGACTGATAATGTACTTAGGAAAAGCAAGACTATTTTGTTACTGTATAGTGTGAATAGTTTTCTGCATGATTGATGTCATCTTGGTAGTTATCAAAAAGTAAACCAGAAACTAAACAGAAACCTCCACCAAACAGAAGTATTAGCTACTGAGTTCAGGAGCTCAAACCTGCTCTTACCATTTGAACAGGCATAAATTGGTATTTGTCATAGACTGGGCAAAGGAGGGAATCTCTGTCACTCCCTATGAAAGGCTACATGAGTTGCCTCAGCAGCAAGAGAAGGTTTTACTTTAAAGGTAATTTCTGTCTCTGCCCAGAGTAGAGAAGATTCTACACAGTTAAATTGGTGAAAAACAGTTGGAAAATGATTTTTGAAGGGGGGTGAGGAAGAGTTCTCATCTTTTTATTTCCGCAGGGAAACGCCAGGCTCCAGTGTTTGATGTCTTTGAAGCATTTCTAAACACAGACAACATCCAGGTCTTTGCCAATGCTGCCACCAGTTATATTATGTGCCTTATGAAGTTTGTCAAAGGACTGGGTAAATATTTTCCTTTCCTATTAAGTCATGATATGTCAAGCTTGATCCTGCAGAAGAGGATAATTCGGTTATGTAGTACATAGCATGGTAGCAAAGAGAGGGGCAGTGAAGAACTTGAGTCCAGAATGCTTTAAAAGAATAAAATAAAATCAAGACCAAGGGATTATTTCCATAACACTTTTAATACTATCAGTTCTTCAAGTTTTTATAGCAGCAAAGATGTGTCTCCCTATTAACTGTCTGCTTCTTAATTTGATCTTTGTGTACATCAGGACTTGCTTATATTCATGTAAACAATAAAACAAAAAACCTCCAAACCTAGAATATTGCAGAAAGGGTTTGGCATTGTGCAGAGACAGCTTGGATTGTTTGCAACAGAGCAGGGCACGTTTCACACTGCGGGCAGCAGGGACCAGGCACAGCGTGTCAGGCTGACCCTGCGGAGTAATTGTCATGCTTCACCAGCCTCCAGAACAAAGGCAAACGCTGCTGGGTTGTTCTGCCCTCATGCTGGTGATCCATGGCTTGCCTTGATCATTAGAATTTGGTACTTTTCATTGAACTCTGACAATGTTGGGGTTTTTTTGTGTATGTAAATTACAGAACTTCTAAGTAGTGATAAAACAGGGCCTTTGGTTTCTATATGAATATTAATTCACAGAGGTTTCTAGCTCTGTAAGCAACTCCTTTTGATTTAAATGAAGCACCTAGCTGCAGCAGGTCTACTCTTTAATGTTACTCTTGTCTCACTGAGCTATTTCACCATTGATTTCAACAGGGGCAGAATTCAGCTTGTGATGTAATTGTAATTGTAGTTATTACTACAAAAGAGAAATAAACTTGCATGTCCAGTACCAATAGAGAGAACTCATGTTTCTTCTGGAGAGCTTAAAAGCCTGTCTTATATTTCTTTAGGTTTCTTGCTTTCATGAGATAATTTTGACCCCGTTGTGGTCACATATCAAAAAGCAAGGTCCTTTTTGTATTAAAGGTAATAGAACTATGGGATACATCAGCAAATACAAAGCCATACTATGTGCATTTTATGGTAAAACTAAAGGATTCAAACTTCACTGGCTGACTTGGCTGATCTCAGTTGTAGACAAAACTTTAAAACACATTATGGAGGGAACAGCTAAGAGCATAGAAAAAACAAATAAATATAGTGAAAGGAGAACAAAGTAGGATCTCATAAAAGGATTTAATATTTGTCTGTGCTTTTTATGAGAGGAATAGCTTTTAAGGCAAGAAAATGTTAATGTCTGTCGGTATTTAGTAAAGCTTCAGATTTGGCACTGATTGGGAAGTATTTGACTAAACTGGAAAAATGGTTGTGAGCCATGTATTTTAAGGTGGGCAGAACATTGGCTGAGAGGGGAGCCAGGCAGTCCGGCAGATGGGGAAAATGGTGGAGTGGAGTTATCCAGAGAGGAGCTCTGTAGCAGGATGCCTTGAAATTGCTCTGCTTATTGAATTCAGTTAGTGAAGCTGGTCTGACAGGAGCAGTCTGCTGATTTAAGTTGGGAATACCAGCCATAGTGAGGCACTAGAGCCTGAGGGATCTGTGTCATACAGCTGGAGCTATGAGACCTTGACACCTGCATTAGACAGCAGAAGGAAGTGTAGTAGTACAAAATATAAAATGATGTCTTTAAGCAGTAAATAAACTAATAGGAAGAACTTGTGGTAGAAGACTTTTCCGGGTCACTGGGGTGCAAATGAATAGAAAAAAATCAGTATAGTAATTGAGCAAAGGATGAATATGAGCAAGTAATTCCTACACCCGTGGAAGAAAGTGGAGTCAATATGACAGATAATATAATTGTATGATTATTAGAACTCTCAAAGGCTCTACTAAGGAGGTCTTAAATAGGCTTATTAAATGTTTATTCATATAAAAATTCATTAACAAACTGACAGTATTACTGTATTGTTTGTGTGGGGGTCACCTGGTTGTCATCTAAGAAGATCAAACAAATGATGTTTCCTGGATTCTGTTTGGACATTAGGGCACAACTGAATGAGAAAAGAAAACTAAAGCTCCATTTGTTTCTTTCTTATGTCCGTCCCGATGCTGCCTTTCCTGTCCCCAGGGGAAGTAGATTGTAAGGAGATGGGTGACTGTGTGCCAGGATCAGGATCTGCATCTACAGATTTGTGCCTTCCCGCGCTTGATTACCTCAGGAGATGTTCTCAGGTATGATGAACAGCCTTAGAGAGGCATGAACCTGGCCTAGGGAGCAATTCTAACCTGCAGGCTTTGCGTCAGTCATCGGATGATTTTATGGACCCAACAGAGTCTGTGGCGACCCTGGTGGTAATACCCTGCACTGCCAAATGGACAGTGATGGTCTGAGGGAATATCATACCTTCTGGGCCAGTTAGCAGTGGGAAAATCGAGGGATAAAAACACTCAGACCCAGGTAGCATATGAGAAAATGTGAATGCTCAAAACCTAGTAGTAATGTTACTCAAAGCTAAATTCATTCTTATTTAAACAGTTACCATAAACAGTGTTTTGGAATGAAAGACAAAAAAAAAAACAGAACAAGAAGTTGTGAATTCTTATATCTTAAGAACAGCAGGTTACACCCTCTGAAATGCAGAAGCGGCTTATTTGTACCATGCAAGCATATCTGAAGTTCAGGAAAAAGCTCTAATAATTAGCATTCTGGCATGTTTCCTGTAATCTCCTTGCACACAGCATATATTATTATCCAGGGCTATCTGGACAATTTTTATCTGATTTTATAATGTTGTTTGTATTTCTGTAGCACCTGTGGGTCTTTTTGTTGGACTCAGGCCATGTTTTTTCTGGGTACAATGCAAATGCACAACAAAGGATACTATCATTGCTGAAAGGACTTAATATCTAAATTCAGAGATAATGGGTGGATTTAGTATGCAAACTGAGAAAAGAAGGGAAGAATAAGGCAGCTCAGAATAATAAACGGCTGACATACCAAACTCAACTTGCTATCTTGTTCATCTAAAAAAATTAGTAAATATCTATATGTATATCTAACGTATGTTCTGTCTATACACTGTTTGCACCACATTGCTGTTCCTCATCCTTACAAATCCTGGTTCACAGTGAGGGGGGAAGTATTTTCTCCTCTTTAAAAGAAGGAGCCATTTATATCTTTTTATACCTTTTAACTTGCCAGTAAAAGAAGAACAGGAATGACTAAAAAAACATCCTGTCTGTATATTGCAAGCACATTATTTACTTAGAAAGGCCTGATAAAATGCTGGTAGCATCCCTACAATAGCACAATTCTGCATTTTGTATTTGTTGTGTAATGGAAAACGCAGGCAACAAAGCTCTGAAGTAAACCTTTACAAACCCTTTTATCAGTATTTATGTAGTCCTTCAGAGCTTGGAAATATTCTGTGCACGGCTAACAGAGCTTCGTAGGTCATAGATGAAAGCAGTGAGTTGTAACATTTGCTCTTCACAAATAAGAAGAGAGCACACTCCCATCTCAGAAATGTGTTATTTAAATTGCTGCTCTCCCTCTCTTTACCCATAACTCTTTACTTGTCAGTGAACTGAAGACTTCTGGCCTCTAATTGTGTTTGCATACCTTTTATTTTATTTTATGTGCCTGTGTTGTATGTGATCGCTTTTACAAACTTTCCAATGGATATTTATCTTCTCTTTTTTTCTCTCTCTCTCCTCTTCTTCACCCTCCCAAGTTGTTAGCCAAAATCTATAAAATGCCCTTGAAACCCATCTTCCTCAGTGGCCGGCTGGTTAACTTGCCCCGGAGAGCGCAGGAACAGTCAGCCAGCAGTGAGGATGGGATTGAGTGCATCCTTTCTGACTTTGATGATGACACTGGTGAGTGCAGAACTAATCAGTTGCTTCTTCTACGTGTTGCTGCAAATTTTGCCAACTGCTGAAAGCAAAAAGGAGGGAAAACTTCATAGTTTGTTGTCTCCTTGTTGTCTACACACACCCACATGCGCACATGGAAGTTGGAAGTTCAGGTCCTATCACCTTCTTTATGTAAAAGGTACAGTTCATATATAAGAAAAATACAATCCCTCTCTTTGGGCAAGATAACATTATTTTGATTAACAATTATTTGGATTATCCTGATACTCATAATACAACCATTGTGCATTGCTGAGAGCTAACACAAAACTACTTTCTAGACCACAGCTCAAGTAAAGGAGTGAAAACCTTTTAAAGTTGATATTGGCAGGCCTGCCTTTAACAGAAAAAAATAACAGTATTGAGTTACTGTCTAGAAAGATAAAGAGTAATTGTTTAAGTGTTTCCAAACTTATGTCCTGTGGTCTGTTGAAATAAACAGTGAGTTTCTGAAGTCCGTAAAAAGCACTATGACCTTCAGAAAAAACAAGCAGCATTTGTCTCCTGGTTATTTGTGTGGTTTATATGGGTTGTGGATTAATCAGGTGTTGGATGAACTAGATGTGTGCAGAGCCAAGCAATAGAGGAATGCAGCCTTAGGGCTTCTGGGCTCAGGAGACCTTCACAGCAGTACAGTCACTTTTGAATATGTGAACTACTGAGCTGTTCCACCAGGCTGCCTCAGTGAGGAGTCAGCTGCAACCTGGCAGAAAGCAGGCTGGCTCCAATGCATTTCATTCATGTGCCTCATCAGACTGGCCCTTGGTACCTACTTTTACCTAGACTCTTCCACTGTATGGATTGTCCTGTTCCATTGCTACCCTGGACAAAGGCGAGAAAAGCTGCTCTCTGAAACCGGAAAGTCACAAGTCCTAGTTTTTCCCAAAACAACCTTTTACTTCCTTCTTTCTGTGCTGGGTTTGGTTTGGTTTGGTTTTTCCCTCTCGGGGTATTTTAGGATATTCACCTGGGATGTAGGAGATGCAAGTCATTGAAGCCTCTGCTTTGAATCAGACTTGGAACTTGACCTAGGGTCTCCCCACCTCAGTTGCCTACTGTTCTGAAGTGACTCTGCCTGTCAATGTCTTGCTGTAAATAGAAATATCACCCTGCAGCAAATAAACCTTCTTCTGGTTCTTGTCAGAGCTAAGCACTGAGACTGTCACCTAGTTTGTTATTTACATGGCAGTGGTGTTAGAACATTGCTAGGCAAACTGGCTTCACAAAGACACAAGGCAGTCTTCACCTGGCACTCCAGTGCTCAAAGTCAGTACCAGGATGAGGCAAAATGTTTTAGCCTACTTTGCCATATCTGCAGTATATTTTCATAGTGTGCTAATTTCATGCTGGACTCTTCAAGACGGTGTTTTAGAGATACTCAGTTCTCCCAGGTTAGAAAACGTCCATATTTCGTTCTGAGTCATTTGTGCTGTTTCCTTATCCAGAAGTATCATTAAAATCTAACTGACTCAAAACAATGGCACCATACATACTGCCCTCTGAAAGTGGTGTGACTAAATAAACGATCAACCTAATTACAAAGTAATGATTTCACTGTTTTTTCCTTGTTTCTCAGGAAGATTCTTGCAGTCAGCAAGCTCAGTGAATCTTAAACAAAGTTCCCTCTTGTATTACTTTTAGAACATAAGTAGCCAGCAAGCATCATGCAGATACGGACTATGTCAGCATAGCTAGCACTGGCAGAGAACGTGGACTTATTAGTGAACCAAAGTAAAATCCATTTTAGCCTAATGAACCCATAGCCTTCTAAGGCAACTTAAGAGTTTAACGTGCAAGATCCTTGTAGCTGTTCATGATATCTTGGCAGACTAGCAAGTACTTAAGGGATCTGTGAAAAATTAAAGGTCAGCAATTCTTAACCATCTTCAAAATTGTATTGAAAACTAGTTGTATCCCATAATATTTTAGGGGTTATTGTAGATGAGAGCTCACCTGTATCCTATCTGCTGTTCTGGCAGTTGTCCAGCTCTGTGACCTCTTTAGATGTTAAAGATGACATGTGAGGCAGCCTGATGATACCTCATAAGACATTTTTACTGGTCAGTTCTGAGTACCAAATAGAGCCAGTTAAATTTTGGCTGGTCTCCTCAGGAGTCTTACTTAAAAGCATAACCTAAAGGAGTACAATCTATTTTGGGCAGCATTTGAGATGAGGGTTTATTTGTATTTTTTTTTGTGGGATGTTTTACACAAGGTTAAAGAGACTGTACTAGTAGGAATAGTGAAGTATGACCAGAGCAAGGTGTACGTGGACAAGGAAGGACGGGACAAAACACAAACTCGATAAAAAGCAGGGGGAAAGGAAACCATCATTTCAAAAATGGCTATTGCCCACAACAATTACACAGCAACAGTAAACATGCAAGAACCATGATCTTTAAGTTACTTAGTTAATTAATTTCCATCACTTTCTGAGGGCAAGTTTCACCTGTGGTCAATGCAGTATCTTACTCATGGTTTTTAATCTTTTTTTCTTTACTTGTAGGCCTTATCAATGTCTGGATTATTCTGCTGGAAGAATTAACAACTGCCATATCCAACTGTCCCCGTCAGCACCAGCCTCCTACTTTGGATCTGCTCTTTGAGTTGCTGAGGGATGTTGCCAAGACGCCTGGTAATAATAGGGCTTGATAAAATGTGAGCTAGTGGAGTCCTAACCAAACCTTTTAGACTCCAAAACCAGTTCTGTAAAGTATGTTACTTGTGTTGAAGCTACACAGAGACATTGTCTACTAGAAAGGGAAATCTCAGAGTTGATGAATTGTTCCAGTTAGTTCATGATTCTGTTGACAAAAGGCATCTTATAGGAGTATATGGAACATATGCTTAAATTTGTTGCACAATAAAGAGGTGTGTTACTCTATCGATGTCCTAGTCACAGAAAGTGTTTGCTTTGTGTCTAGGAAATGGAAAGAGCAAATTACATAATCCTGCAGATCTGCTGGGAAGGACTGCAGGTAAACTGTTGGCTAAATGTACCTCATAACCACATCCAAAATACTTTACCAGTCTCAACCACAAAAAAAGTTTCAGAACTCTTTCCTTCAGCATTACCCCGGGCTTCAGCTTGGAACAAGTTAGCAAGTTTACTGAGCATGTAGGATTTGTAAGCAAATATATACAACCATTATTGTGTTTATTTTAAGGACCAGGATTTGGCATTTATGCAGTTGTACATCTTCTTCTTCCCACGATGTCTCTTTGGCTCCATCGCAGCCATGGTGACCATTCTTACTGGGACGTGGCATCTTCTAATTTCAAGCATGCCATTGGCCTTTCCAGTGAACTTGTAGTGGAGCACATTCAGAATTTCATACACTCAGGTATGTCATTGTAGTGTCACATCTACTGTAATCAGTGACATGTTACTGAGCAGCTACTTGGGGAGGTGGTTTCATTGCTTTTTTGGTTGCTCAAGCATAAAATAAGAGGAGGGTTAAAAATTTCTAATTCTGGTATTTTTTTTTCTTTATAGAGTTTAGAATTATGGGGAAAAAATAGTAAGATACTTATGGAAGTTATTTAGACCAGCCTCCTTCTCAGAGCAGGGCTATCTTCAAAATTAAAAGATCACAGTCTCTTGTATACTTCCCAAAAGAAGATATAAAGACTTTGATCATAAGGATCTAGAATATCAGAAACAGGATCTAAGATAATTTCTCCTGAACCACTTCGAGCCAGACATTTTATATTGTTAACTTAAAAAGGATTGTTCTTATTTCAGCTTGATGCGATGCATGTTTCAATAGCTGCACAAAAAGAATTTTGTTTTGCAAATTCTCTGAACAGCAGTAAGTGTAGCAAGACTGTTTAATTATAATGAAAAGGCAATGATGTTAAAATCAGTTTGTGTCTTTTCCTTGCAGATATTGGTTATGAAAATATGATCAATAATATGTTGAAAGATCTTTTCAAGTTGCTGGTAGCCTGTGTAGCAGAACCAACAGAAATTATATCCAGAGTTGGCTGCTCCTGTATCAGGTAATCCAATCTGTTCACTCTTAGCATATTCAAAAAAGATGTCTATGCCTATGTCTTTGAAGAACTTGTGGACCAAGTTCGTTAACATCTCAAAAGAAGTCTACAATATGTCTTAGATCTTGTTGTTGGAATAATGAATTTTAGACTTGTTAACCTTCTCTTGCTGTTTTCAGTGTGCTTCCGAACCTGTGATTTTAGGCACTGCTATGTGTACGATTCTTCAAAAAAGCACGTGTACATTACTTGTATATAGTTAGTCAATAATTGATCCTTAAGGAAAAGGGTCTTTCTCCTGGCATTCACAGTGCTAATTAGAGGTAATTAGCACTTTTCACAGTCTTCAGGTTGCTGCAGTCATAATCAAAACAAGCACTGCATTTATATAGTTACATAGTGTGTGGTTCTTGTGGCAAGATGACTACTTGAAGAGCAAAGGAGAAAAAAAAGTCAAAACTATTGTGTAATTACAAAAACAGGTCAGGGTAACAACTGAGGAGATTGGATAACATTAGCTAGCTACTGAGTAAGCCTTTTGTTCTGTTTTCATAGAATCATGGAATGGTTTGGGTTGGAAGGGACCTTAAAGACTTAGTTTCAACTCCCCTGCCATGGGCAGAGACATCTTCCACTTGACCAAGTTGCTCAAATCCCCATCCAGCTTGGCCTTGAACACTTCCAAAGATTGGGATTTTCACCCTTCTCTCTTTATAAGTAAGAACTGTCTAGTTCCTTCTTGAACATGGTAACGTTTTCCTGCATCCTTGCAGGTATGTGTTGGTGACAGCAGGGCCTGTTTTTACTGAAGAGATGTGGAGGCTTGCATGTTGTGCCTTGCAGGATGCATTCTCTGCCACTCTGGAGCCAGTAAAGGTAAAACTGCCATTTTGCTGTCAGTCAAAGTGTAATCACACAGTGGATACACTAACTTTTGACAGGTCATTAATTTATCAGTTCACAATTAAACGTGTTGGATCAACAATGGAGATTGAAATCAGTTTTTCTAAACATATACAGACAACACTAGTAGCTTACAGTTCAGGCTTATTTTAAATTGCCTTGCCAGTATGAAATCGGAAGAGTTCAATAGGTGAAAACTTCCCTTTTGATCCATTCCTTCCTCTGGATTGACAAAAAATAGGTAGAAGGCAACGTTGCATTGTTGTAGCTGCATGCTCTGTATAGATTAGTTTTCAACTCACTGTCTGTTTTGTAAACAAGAGATCCTGTGAAGTCTTTGCAGACCAGCATCCATAAGAAGCTGAACTGCCTTTGCCTGGGATATATTAATTGCTAGAAGGCAGGTGACTAGCTGGTGGGAATGGGACAGGTCACTGAATCGTGTATTTCACACAAACAGGCTGGACATGGCTACAGTCACTTGTTTAACGCACAGTGAAAGTCTGATGTTGTGTCTCTCTATAGAACCTGTTGGGCTATTTCCACAGTGGTTCTGAAAGCTTTAGTGGAGATGCCTGTGAAGTGAAGGTGGCAGCCCCCTCCCTCTCGCCAAGTGCTGAAGCTGAGTACTGGAGAATCAGAGCCATGGCACAACAGGTACTGACAGATATTTCAGGGGAAGTCAGAAAACCTTTTAAACTCGGAGCTTTTCTCTATGAAGGTGTATTTTTTCCACCATCTTCCTCACAAGGCCTACAGGCAAAGACTTTCTCATCACCTGGCTAACATCAATTGTCTAATAGTAATATTCAGAAAAGTTAACAAAAAAAACCCCAAAAAACAAAACAAAAACAAAACCAAAAAAACCCACAAAAAAAACAAACAAAAAAACCAAAAAAAAAAAAAAAAGAAAACAAACCCACACAAAAACCAAACCCCCCCAAACAAAAAACCAAAATAGCAACAAAACAACCACAAAAACGTCAAAACAAACAAACAGCAACAAAAACCAACCAACCAACCAACCAAAACCAAAAAAAACAACAAAACTCAAAACTGTCCCTCTGTAAATAGGAATTTGGAATGCAAGGTTAGCGTACATCATGTTTCTGATAGAGAAAGGGAAATAATACTGTCACTGTGAATGCTCATCTAGAATGTGACATAGATTTGTGAATACTCTGTTAAAGAATGATAAATTCAAAGGACAAAAAATGCACTAAAACAGAGATAGTGATATGAAAATAAGAAAACAAGATTTGGTTAACCTATCAAAGCATTTTTCTCTATACATACCTAGGTGTAGATTGCAGAGAAGAAAAAGGGCTACTTGGAACTAGAGGATAATGCTGACATTTAACAAATTATTCACTAACTCCTAATCAGAATCAGCAGAGCAAACTTGGAGAAGACCTTCTTAGGGTCGTTTTGACTACAGTGAAGGTTATTCATTCTGTGAAAGTGGTTATATGAAGCAAGTGCTTTGAAATACAGCAGACTGAACTTAATGACCTGCAGGGTACCATAACACTGTAAATACCATATGACAATTTCAGCATGGGAAAACAGCTAGATTAAAACAGCCAGCAGATGTTTGGTGTCAGTTTCTGACTTGATAAATCATACTCTGATGCTGCTTGAGAATCTGAGACGCACAGACCAAGATTGGTGATTACAAATAATGTGGTAGTGACACACATTGTTTGCATAGAAAACGTTTTAAATTAAGTTTTAAAGATGCAGAACTCAAGAAAGCAGGGAATGTAACATTAATACTTTTCTTATAGACGCTGTCGGTGGCACTCCCTGAGGCCTTCTCAGTGAGGATTTGCCACAACTATGAAGCTACAAAACAAAGCGACAGCAATGGAGAGTTGTTTCCCTGTTTCCCACTGTCCTGATTTTGGTTGGGATGGAGTTAATTTTCTTCCTCGTAGTTGGTACAGCATTGTGGTTTGAATTTAGTGTGAGAATAATGTTGATAATGCACTGATGTTCTAGTTGTTGTTGAATAGTGCTTACACTAAGTCAAGGACCATTCAGTTTTCCATGCTCTGCCAGTGAGGAGCTTGGTGGGGGGAGCATGGCCAGGACAGCTGATGGAGACTGGCCAGAGGGATATCCCATACCACAGTGTGTCATACTTAGTATATAAATGAGGGGAGATGTCTGGCAGGGGCTGCTCAGGAACAGGCTGGGCATCGGTCACTGAGTGATGAGCAACTGTATTGTGCAAGTTTTATTTCTCTCTCTTTTTTTGTCTCCTCCCTTTTCGTGGTGGTTGGTATTATTTTATTTTATTTAAATTACTAAAGCATTCTTATATCAACCCATGGGGTTTACCTTTTTTTCCCTGATTCCCTTCCCCATCCTTTACAGGGATGGGGTGTGGTGAGTGGCTGCTTTAGTATTTAATTGCTGGCTGTGGTTAAACCACAACACACCCCCAAAGGATGGCATATTAGATGTCTGTTGTACCTTGATGGCTGAAAATAATCCTTCCAACAACCAACCTTTCTAGGTGCAACTGATCTTTCACACTGCAGGGAATCCTATTCCCAGCCCTCCCCTGCCCTGCCCCAGTCCCACTGCAAGTGCTAAACTGGTTGTTTTATGTAACTTCTTGTTTTCTAGGTCTTCATGCTGGAGACTCAGTGCTCCCCAAAAACCCCTAGCAACAAGGAAGGGTTTGAACATGCCCAGTCGTGTGTGCTCATCATTGATCTGCCACCAGATAAGAAACCAAATGGGCATAACCAGAGAAGGTAAAATATCTTCCAAGGAAGATACTGTATCAATAAAAGCAAAATGAAGATATTGCTGGACAGGAAGAGCTGTGAACTGAGCCTGGCAAACCATACCTCTCTCCATAGGGCTCATTAAAAAAAATTGATACACTGATCAAATCAAGTTTTGTGACACTGTTGTGTTTTTAATGATACCTAGAAAATGCAATGTCTGTTTCACTAAGGGTCTTTTAAATTCGGTATTACTTGGTTCAGAAGGTACAAAAAGTTAACAGATGAAGTTGGGCATTATAAACTGAAGAGACCACATCCAAAACTGCAAAGCTGTCAACATTGAACTAGGGAATGTTGGTTTTGCTTGGCACATTATTTTTGTGGAAGTCTTTCTGTTGTGTTACCACCTGAGAGACTCATTTATTTGCACGGCAGTCTGATCCTGTGAAAGAATATTTACTTTTGCTTGCACTTGGTTGTTTAAACAACTGCTGTACCATCACTTGGGCCAAGTATCAGAATTCTGCATTCAGGGTTTGTGTTTGTATTGCAAGGTATGTAATGGCATGAAATTGTATTTTATGAGATACCAAACATGCTTTTATACCATGCAGATTTAAACTATTGCTTGCAAGAAGGAGCCAAAATGTGATGGTCCTTCTTTGGATGGACAGGAAGAAGGACCATGCAAGATGTCTCTATTCTTACACTGCTGTACAGAAGTTTTCCCCCAAGAGCAGGTACTCTGTTGCTTCACCATCAGAGAACAGGGCCCTGCACAGAGACAAGGAAAGCTTGAGATCACAGGCTAAACCCTTCCTTTATAGGGGTAAATATCTGCTTTGTCCAAAGGTTAGCAGGTCATTCTTCTTGTTAATATGAATGCAAAGCAAAAGATTGGAATATTCTCCTCTCACAGCACATAAGACCATGCAGTCTAACAGGCTGTGTTTATAAAGGGTCTTGCTTGTCTTTAAACAAATAAATAAAGCTTGCAGTTAAATACAAACTCTGAATGCTCTCACACTGCACTTTGTCCAAACAGCTGCAAAAGGTGTATATGCCTGTAGCTAAGTGTTCTCCCAGCAGTGCTCATTGTTTCACCAAAACACAGCTCACAAGTTGACTGTGCCACTGTTTTCATATTATTTGCTACGGCAGTGCAGTAATATGGCAATTATGCATGATAGTGACTGTGGCCTTTCCAAAGTTTTACTTTAACCTTAGCAGGGTTTCTCTTTTCCCTTTTGGTTTTGTTTCCTTAATGCTGCATCGTTTCACAGGAAGCTGGGGTAAGGGAGCTTTTCTTCTTCCTAAAAAGTAATCATATATTTCAGTTTGAAACTTTGGGCAGAATAAGAAAATACTATCCTTAACCAGCTTTGGCATTGTGTTTTCACCTGTAGTTCTCTACCAGTTTCTTTTGGGATTAAGCAGTGCTTTATACTGTCCTTGTGAAATGCTTTTTTGGCTATTACAAGGAAAGCAGATCTCCTTCATTCCTGACCCTGCTTTTGGAACAGGATTATTTGCTTGAAATCACTGCAAGCTCTCATTTAACTTTATACATGCTCTTAAGAGCTTTTCTGAGTCAGAGCCTCTAATGATTTTTACAGCAGAAAACTACTTCCTCATAAAGAGCTCTACTGTATGTGCTAATCATCAACATTTTATTACTGTCAAAATAATAAGACTGCTAAATTTTACTGATGTATCAGCACCAACAGCTGTGTCACGGTAGGTAAACTGACACAGGGAATTTAACCAGAGAAGAACAGTTTTGCCTGAACTTTCTTTTAAATGTTGCATTCTCAAAATTGGGTTTTGATAGGATTTCTCAAAACAAAATTAATATTTGGCTTTTTGTCTTGGTATTCCCAAACAGTTTTGAAAGGTGTTTACTGAAAGTGCAATAATTTTTGCAACAAAAAAAAATTAAAGGTCTACAACTGAACTTCTCATGTTACATGAAGATTTGCTTTGACTTAGACCTAAAACTTCAGTATTGCAAGCAAACTGAAAAATCTCTTCCTTAATTGATAGCTGTGCTAATTAAAACTTGACACATCACATGAAACCAAGTATTATTATGTGCATCAGCTCCATTTAAAACATTGCACTGTAATCCTACATAAAGGCTTCTTAAAAAGGCCTTGAGATAGGTTTCACAGTTTATAATTGGAAATCCATGAGATACTAAACAACAATCCTGTCTTTCTTCCAAGCCTTGCTTGCCTGTAAGCCTCGCTTTCCTGTAAGCCTCTCAGTGTTATTTACTGGTGAAAGACCTGAAAACTGTGGTCACAGGAATTTGCCATTCCTGTGTCCCCTGTGCAAATCAAAAATTAGTGAGGGCTGAAACAACTCCCAGCATCTCTCTAACAGGAGCACAGCTAAGAATCACCCAGTATATGTGAGGAGCAGGGTTAAGAGCAGATATTTCCATGCTAGGCTCTCAGTGTTCCAGTTGAAGTCTTAAGAGCAAACAGTGAAATGTGCCTTCAGCCAGACTTCAGCTTCTTTGCATGCTGCATTGCACTGCTGATGTTTCTGTACGTGTTTCTTTATTGGTTGGATACCTCTTCATGGTTTATTTTTAAGAAGTACTCCTGGGCATTAGTGGAAATGGAAACTGGGTAGTAAACTAGTTTTGGCCTCAATTTGTTATGACAAAGTAAAGGTTGTCTGACATGGTGGAGGAGGAATAACTTGTGTGTTAATAAATTCCTCAGCTATAGCAAGCTGAAATATTTGAGTGTGCTTTTACTCCTAGTACAAGCCCAATGCACCATTTTAATATTCTATGATTTTTTTCCTTCCCATGCTTGGTTTACCAAGTATTCCTTTCAGGACGATAGTGGTGAGCTTACTGTCCCACCAAGTACTGCTCCAGAATTTATATGACATCTTACTGGAAGAATTTGTGAAAGGCCCTTCTAGCTTGGAGGAGAAAATGGCAATACAAGTACCAGAAAACAAGTTGGCTGGTTTTCTCAGGTACATCTCCATGCAAAACCTGGCTGTCATCTTTGACTTACTTCTGGACTCCTACAGAACAGCCAGAGAGTTTGACACCAGACCTGGGCTGAAGTGTTTGTTGAAAAAAGTGTCTGGCATTAGTGGAGCTGCCAACTTGTATCGCCAGTCAGCCATGAGCTTCAACATCTACTTCCATGCCTTGGTTTGTGCAATCCTGACAAACCAGGAGAACATCACTGCAGAGCAAGTGAAAAAGATCCTCTTTGAAGATGATGAGAGAAGCACAGACTCATCACAGCAGTGTTCATCAGAAGATGAAGACATTTTTGAGGAAACTGCCCAGGTCAGTCCCCCACGAGGGAAGGAGAAGAGGCAGTGGAGGGCCCGAATCCCATCTCTGAGCGTCCAGCCTGTCAGCAATGCAGACTGGGGATGGCTGATCAAGCGGCTTCACAAGCTCTGCATGGAACTGTGCAACAACTACATCCAGATGCATCTGGACCTGGAGAATAATGTAGAGGAGCCTCCAGTGTTCAAAGGTGACTCTTTCTTCATTTTACCATCTTTTCACTCAGAAACCTCCACCCCATCGACTGGAGGGCTATCTGGAAAGGACACACCATCAGAAGATGACCGAAGTCAAATCAGGGACCAACTGGGAGACAGCTTGACACCTCGAGGAGGGAGTGGAGAAATATTGCTGCTACCCCCACCCCTGAGTCCTAAACCAGAGAAAAAAGAGCAAACCAAGAAAAAAGAATGGTGGGAGAGTGCTGGCAACAAAATCTACACCATAGCCACTGACAAAACCATCTCCAAGTTTATGACAGAATACAAGAAGAGAAAGCAGCAACAGGCCATGACATCCTTCACCAAAGAGGTCAAGGTGGAAAAGAAAGGAGAACTCCTGGGTTCAAGAGGGCCAGACTCACCTGTACTCCAGCGGCCACAACATCTTCTAGATCAAGGTCAAATGAGGCATTCATTCAGTGCTGGTCCAGAGATCCTGAGACAAGAGAAGAGACCCCGCTCAGGGTCCACAGTCAGCTCCCTAAATATATCTATTAGGGATGCAGAGGCCCAGATACAGGTAGGACATTCTTGTAGAATGCTAATAATAATAGCAATAAATAAAAAGATACCAATACATTTTTTTATTTATGTTATTATAATCTTCTCGTTAAGTATTGTATTATATAATGAGGTCCTCATAATGAGGACTGAATCTTTCAGAAGCTGGAATTAATAAAAACAAGTTTCTGTCCTATTAAAAGAAAGTCAGTCTTGAGGGAAGTGTCATCAAGCACATACTAGTTCAGCTTTCAAGAGTGCTTCTATGACTGGGGCCAAAGCTGCCCTTAATCCTGAGAACTGACAACCTACAGCGAACTCATTGCTTACTACTATGGGCTGTAGCCCACTGAAGGCTTCTGAAAATGCCATACTGCTTGTCACATTGCTTTAGTACTTAAGAATGGGGTTTTTTGTTAATTCCAGAGAAAAATAATGGGTTCTTTTGCTAAACAGAAGCTTGCTGCTTGCATGTCCAAGTGACCAAATCAGTGAAGGCATCAAAATTGACAGACTTTGTTCACTGTTAGACAAAAAAAAGGAAGGGTGAGCATGAGACCTGCAATACAAAGTCAAACAATGACTTAGTACTGAATGTGAATTAGGAAGACACAGTGAACATAAAATGAATATGCTGGCATTGCTCAGTCTTCACGAGGCTGCAACCACCAGATACCTTATTTTCTGCCTCAGCCACTGGGCTCACCTATTTAGAAAGGTCTTCTAAAGAGGTTTCTTTTAATCCAATTTCTTCGTAGGCATGGACCAACATGGTGCTGACAGTTCTCAACCAGATTCAGGCTCTGCCAGACCAAACTTTTACAGCCCTGCAGCCAGCAGTGTTTCCCTGTATCAGCCAGCTGACTTGCCACGTGACAGATATCCGTGTCCGCCAGGCAGTGCGGGAATGGCTGGGAAGAGTGGGCCGAGTTTACGATATCATCATTTAAACCAAGCTGTGCTCTGTTGCAAAGGGCAGAAGACATTCAAGGTATACAGCAAAGAAGTACTTGGGGTTCATTAATTGCCTGTTTGTTGGTGATAGATTAAGAAACAATGAGCTTGTCAATATTGTCTATCCACCTGAGATTGTGTGTCCCTCACTCACACTAGCAAAGGAGGCAAAGCATGAGTCCTTTCAGAGGATCTGGCATGGCCCCAGAACCCAGAACCTGTCTGTAAATCAGGCTCCTACCAGAAGAGGTGATACATTTCAGTAGCCTTCATTTTAATTCAGATTTGCAGCAGTGGGAGCCACCAGAAACTGCAGCAGAACATCCACACTTGCAATTAGCTGTGAGTGCTGCTGTCATGAGGATGTCAAACCAGGTCAGTAAGCCTATTTAACTTGGAAAATAAATAAATAAATAAATGTCAGTGAAAAGGTGGGGCTATAGGACAAGTAAGAAGGTGACACTTTCTAGGGTAACATCTTCCCTTCAAAAATTGGCATGAGAGAGGATAGCCAACTAAAGATTGTTGTAGTAACTAAACGTGTCACTCACTAGAGAAAGTGGAAATTTATTTTGCTCCAGGAAGAGCCTTTGAAGTCACATTTGGAGTAGCTAAAGAATCCCAGGTCTAAAATGGGTGAACCAAGCACAGACTATTGATCCTTTCATTGCTCTTATGGAGTATTGCTCGAAGAGAAATGGCACTGTCAAACTGCCCTCTCTGCAACACCACCCAGGCTGCCTCTTCAGCTATGCCTACAGCTGAGCATTTTGCCACATGTCTAATTCCCGCTAAGGGTGAAAGGGAAGTTTGTTTTGCTGTTTCCTGTGAAGCTGTGGGGAAGACACACCACAGCAAATACCAGCATGTGCCAGTATCCAGCATTCAACTAAGCAGATAAAATGTTCCAGTTTAAGCACCACTGCAGCTATTATTCTGCTGGAAATTTCTGTTTGCCTATGTAGAGCTGCTGTAGCCAGGAACACCCTTATCACCTTTGTTAAATGTAGCCTATCACTCCACTTTGAGCTGAAGCAAGATGGAAAATGGTATGAAAGGGAGGTATATTTCCTGTTTCTCCCCCATTTCTTGTCTGCTGCTGTAAATAGAAAAGGACAGATCCTCATGTAGGTACATCCCTGCTCCATGCAGCACTCCTACTGGGACTACTGCAGTCTGCTGTTAGTAGGAGGGAGGAGAAGGGGGAGGATTGACTATTGTGTTGTCAAATGCATATGTGATGCTTTTCACACTAGACAGAGCAAAGGGTTACCTTGCTGCACAAGTTATGTCACAGCCCCTGGGATATTTCATCTCGTACTCTCATGCTATACTACTTGTTGATTTGTTGATAACTTGTTGAAAATGAGTTGATTTTAATTTTGGGTGACCCCTTAATGCTGTTCTCCCAAGGCTTTTAAAATGTGCACGCCAACTAAATATACAGCTTCAGTCCCTGCTCCAAAGCATCCTAAAAATGTCATCTCTTTATATAAGGCCTGGATTTTGCACAACTAACTGCTTTTAGCCTGGAAAAACAGAGGGAGCCAAGAAGCTCCACTGAACAGCCATCTCCCAAGCTGCTTTGTTTACAAAGAGTCTGACACTATGCCCCTGCCTTTTTCCCTCCATTGCCTACTTCACCTTTGTCACCTGCTAGTCTTGTGCAGGGAGTATTTGTCCTGTAACTTTCTGTAGTGCCAGTCACATGCTGTTTCCCTTTCTTTCAAAAGTTCCCTTTGCTAAATTTCTTAAAGGACATAAAAATTCTGTAAAAACAACTCTTTTCTACCATCTAAACTGACTTTATAAATTACTAATTTAACAATGGTTTCAATTGTCAGTTTTCCCCCAACAGTTTTAATACTTCCTCAGGGACAGGTTAGATTAGCCTTTGGTATCTGGGAGAGTAGTAGCACAGTTTGATTTCTGTTGCCATGTCTTTCTTACACATTTTTAGGTAGAGTAGAAGTGTGGTTACATTTTTTGTTAAAGTTTTTATTTGTCCTCTATACAGAACTGCTTTTAAAGCAGTACATTCATTAGGCAGCAACAGAAATCAGAAAAATAAACCATATTCAAAGGAGCCAACTCTGATGGTTTTCATTAAAAATGCATTGAATGTATGCAGATCCTTGCTGTATTGATCTAAAACTAAAACAAATCCCCAAATTATGTAGGGGAAATAAAATCGATATCAATACTAGGGAAATCACTCAGGACTACAGAAGAGACCCTAGTATCTGCGAAACACCATGGTTGTGTTGTGGTTGCAATAGAAAATTCTTCTGTAAATCAGAAAAAAAAGCTTTAGGAGTGATGATACCATTACCACCATTTCCCTCAAGCTCAGGAACACAGTATAACCTAGTGTTACCTGATTAGCCACCATCTTGACCTAAAATACAATTTCATTTCAACTATTTACACTACAAATACCACATTGGAAAATGAGGACCAGTAAATTTGCTGTGTTGCTGTAGCCGTTTTGAACTTTGTCCTTCAAATTATGCACTAAGTGCCCATTGTCACCCTCAGTGCCTCTGCTCATTAACACCCCTCCCTAAAAGGTCATAAGTAACTTTGAGTAATTCCAAAAATGTAATTTAGAAGGAGGGTAGAAGGAATCTTTGAAGCAGCAGGCTTTACATAGCAAAGTTCAGCATGTGCTGCTCTTCCTTTTCCTTGTGTATAAAATGCTAGCCAGGTGAGGGGAGCAGCCCATGACCACTTCAGTGACCATTACCTTGAGATGTAGAAGTTTAGCTTTCTGATGTACCCTCAAAACATAAACAAACAAACAAAAAATAAGTTGGTTCATCAGATTCTCAGCAATTTTTATGCTGATTTAGTTACAGACATCAGGAAGCCCCAAAGAAGTAGAGCAATAAATATGTGAAGTCACCATTTCATAGGTCCTGTGTGGCCTGTTTCATGGCTCATGACTGCCAGCGTGATACTTTCAGACCTCATGAAGCAAGCTTTATGAGGTCTGAAAGTCCAAAGGAGGAGTCTGCCAGAACAGTCCCAGGAAAAAGGGACTAGCATCAGCCTGTCTTAAGCTTCAGAAGGGGAATTCCCAGCACTGCACATCCCAATCACGTCCAGGTACACACAGCCATGCTACAGTGGCTCTTCTGCTTTCTACTTCTGAGTAGGGAAGCACCTCAGTCGGTTGCAGTAGTAGTCATTGTATCCACCTGTGTATTCACATGTGTATCCCATTCAAATCCCTACTGAGAGCTCTATAACCTCATGCATGGCAGCATATTGGCAGCTTTACTGTTGGATCAAACATTTGAACCTTAAGAAAACCAGTCTTTCTGCATTACAGCCTGAGCTTGCTCTTTCTCTTTGCCTTGGTTAATGACCACATTCTTCTCTTTTCTTACCCTTACTTTTTTTGTCACATAAATTTCTATACAAGTTGGGTTTGATTTTTTTTTATTGAACTGGCCAGTTGTTTTTTAAAATGATTGCCCAGTAAATTTTACTCAGCTGAAACGCTTTAAATGTCCTTCTCAGGTACCAGAGCTGCACCTCTGCTGCCTTTGCCTAACTCACACTGCCCTCCTCAGGGCCACCGCAGCAAGCAGCGGCAAGGACATCTCATTTTAAAATCCTGTAGGCAGCTCCTAACAGAGAAAGTTGCTGCTGTCCAGCATCAACTACCTTTAAGCACATGAAATAGCTCATCACTGTGCAAATATTTAAAGCTGAGAAAAGCAGAGCACTCATCAGGAAAGTGATCCTTTTCCTACAGAACAGGAGCAGGGTTTGACCCCAACTTATATGGTCTCAGGTCATTGCATATGTTTGCACTTCCTTCTGCACGGTGAACATATGCAATCATATGAGATGATTGACGTGTGTTTGTACAGATACCTGTAGCTCCAATCACTGCCATATTCTGAGCATTCAGCATCTTTTCAGAGAGCTGTCCACATTAGTAGTGTGCTTACCTGCTGTGTTACATATTTGTGTCACACCAGCAATGGTTAACACAGTTACTCGGGTACCTTTTCTGAGCTTTCAGCAGCCATTGAATTACCACTACTGTCTCTTGGTTAAAATGCTTTCACATCTTTAAGATGTTGAGATACAGATTTAATACTTTCCTAGGGATAAACACTCATTTGAGAATAACTGACTTAATTTAGCATATAGAAGGCATTATTAGAAAACTATTTGCATTGACCTGGGCAATACTTTTCCTTGTACAACTCCCAGCACAGGCAACACAGCTTTTGTCTCCTCACAGATGACACATTTCTGTGCTCTGCACTGTGGCTTGCTCATGTCAAGGCCAAGCACGATTTACACCTGTGACTTGTAAGGTGCTTTCCCTTTCAGTTTGAGCTTCAAGTTTTGTTTAAAACCTAAACCTTACTGTAAAATTCACTGACAAATCCTCACTCGCCAAAGATAAACCCCCCCACCTCTTAAGTACCATGTGCAGTCTTCACCTGTACTTCATATAGCAGCATCTCAGCGTTGGTATCAGCACTGCAGAGCCCAGCACAGCACTGGCATGAAACCATGTGGCAAACAAGGTAAAAAGAGTCCAGCTCCATGTGCTGCCTGCACTTCGTACCTTTCTTCACAGCTTGGGCCCACACTCAAAGCGCTGAAGCTGTTGAAATCAATGGAAGTTAAGTAGCTGGGTATCTTTAATATTCAGGATTCAGTCCTTGAACCCTTCAATGCCTACATACAGGTTCACAAGTTCTCAGGAAAGGGGCAGTCCTGTACAGTTCTTCATGTTACCCTCTCCTCTGCTGTCCTCCGTACACTTCCTGCTTGAAAAATCCAGGGGAACCAGCACATAGTCCCACGCATCCCAGTACTGCAAAACTAGAACCCTCACTTTTGCACAGATCCAGCAAGCCAAGGTGATTTATTTTTTACCTAGCTCATCAATGTAGAAGCCTGTTGAGAAATTGAGCATGTGGTTTGGCTGTTGTCACCATCAGCAATCCATTCTAGAAATGCCATTTCTCAGTGCTAAATTGTTCTTAAATTCACAAAAAAAGTGAAGTGCTTCCTTTTTTTCCCCCCACTTTTACACTAAGGTATGTCTAAGATGTCTAAGCAGTCTATTTACTCATTACTCCATTCATAGTAATTAATGGGAAGACCTGTGTACAGGGCTAATCATATGACATTAAATACTTAAGTTTTTTTCAGTTGCTGATCATTCCACAATTGTTAAAAGATAAACATGATACCATCAATTTACCAAAAGAAGTTTTTCTTCTTTTAGTGTAAAGGACCAATTTACCATGGCACAGAAGCACAAATGTTGGATTTTATGCAATGTAGATAAAAGCATGTGGCAGCTAGTGATCCCTGTTCACTGAGCCTCCCTAATTTGAGCGGAGCTTCTATAGGGAAATCACCAAAGGGTCTCTCAGCAGCCCTCACCAGCAGCATGCCTGGGACTCCAGGAAGTTGTACAACTGCAAGGAGGAAGTCGCAGATCCTCTTTCCGTTGTGTCCACTACTTCCCCTCAGAACATACACTTCATATGTGACACTAACTAATAGGATACCAAACAAACAGTTTTGGCCAAACATGCAGTGCTGGCTATTTAAAAAGAAAAAATAAAAACATACATGGCCTAAGTCTAATACACATCAGCCTTTTCACTTAGTGCTCAGAGGTCTCCAAGCTGAAAACGAAAAGTAGAGGGAAGAAATGCCCTAATTCTGCGGATATTAGTGGAGCTACACTGTATGATCCTGGATTAATGCAATAATGAGCTCGCCTGTGGAACCAGAGCCCTCAAATTCCAGTTTTTGGCAAAATCACAAGTTGAGGTTTGCATAGTCTACACTACCACATTGAATCAGGGAGCTGAGTTTATGGAAGGCATTTTTGGTTAAGAAACATGGCAACAGGATCTATTTCAATCATTTCACCCAAACAACCCACTTTTCAGAAGGTGGTTTATGTACTTCCATAAATTCCATCTGACTCCCATGGAGCATCAGGGCCCTGTTTCCTATCCCTGCATTTAGTCCATCTGGGCTGTGGTGAAGTGCCACACTTCCACAAGCAGCAAGCTGAAGCAAGACAGCTGAGCTAGCAGACAGGCACAGGTACACAGGTTCAAGTAAGGGACAAATATCTCCTCCACAATCAGGCTTTGACTCCTGAGACCCCCACTCTGCAGAGGAAGACAGGACTCAATGCCAAAGGGAGAACAGCCAGGAAGGGCAGAGCATGGTGGTGACAGAGCCCTGTAGTGCACACTGTTTGGTAGAGCAGATGGGAGCAAGAGATTGAAGGTGTGCAATGACAACAGCAAGAACCTTCTTTCAGTTCCCCCCACTTTCTCTTCTCTTTTCCCCTCCCCGCTTTTTGTCATTTTTTGTGAGACTGCATACATACTTCTATGGCCCTTCAACCAGAACTGAAAGCAAGCCAAAGGGAGTGGACACTCCATTTCGCCAAAGATCTAAGTCTTTCCTGTTTGAAAATTTAAAAAAATATATCAAATTTTATTTCTATGATGATGGCTGCCAGGGGAAGCATTTTACCACAAAACATGATTCCCAGGACTTAATCTCTCTCTAGCTGTATATTCAGGAGGAGCCAATGGTACTTCTTAAGAGAGACTATAAATTAGCTTGTCAAACAAGTGCTTACATTGGGTTTACCTTCTGCTGAGTTCATACCTATCTGCAATTCCTTGATCTCATCCGTGTTTCCTCCCTCTACCTTTCTGCTCTTCTTTAGAAGAACACTTCCCCATGTCCACCGTGTCCTGTTGTGCTGCTAGCTTTGTATGGTCCTTGGGTGTCCAGTGGTTGGGCAGTCACTGTCAGCTGGCTTGCAAATTGTATTTTGTGTATATTTTATTCTGACTGAATTCTGAAATGGAAATATTTTAAAACAAGAAGTATAAACTATTTATGTTGCTTGTGTTGTAGAATAAAGATGCAAATGCAAAATAAATTATGTTTTGGTTTTGTCTAATGAAAGTTATTGTACAGTTCCTGATGAAGCAAAGGAACAGAGCAGAGAAAGGGCCTGAAATACTTGATACGTACTAGGAGGAGCTGCAGTTTTCATGGATGACCTTGGGAATTTAGTCACTGTGAACTGCTAGGTGGTGTTGATGGGAACTGAGATCTAAACACTGACAAATGAGTCCTACAGCACTTCTAGCCAGGGTCTGGGTTTGTGGGGTGGAGAAGGGTGAAGCTACTGAGATAGCTGGAGGTGCAAGTAGATGCCATGCAGAATTTTGAATCATCTAGTCAGGTGAAACATTTCTCCCTCCATTTAAATAAGGAGAATACTTTTGGCTCTGATTTCATTAGAGATTGGTTGCTCAGAGCTCTCATTCACAGCCAGACTTTTGCTGGGTTTTTAAGCTAGGCATTCCCTGACCACAGTCAGTTTAGATAGCACTCATCAGGTGTTCCCAGTTAACAGGTGCATGGATGCTGCAGTTTCTCGTTCTGCTGAAATGAGAGCTCAGCAAGGGCTCTCCCCATCACCTCTTTTGATTAAAGTCAAACCAAAGATTGCTCCTGTTGAAGACAAAACCTTTAATTTAATGAAAATAGTAAACACCACCTTTACAGCTGTCACTCCTGCTTCTGTATGCAACCGGAATTTAGGTACTGAAGGGGAAAGCATTTGCCAGTATCCCTGGCAAGAGAATTGGCATGGGGCTTCCTGAAAGCAGGAGTATGTAGTGACAAGACATAGCATCATACAGTAAACCTTAGGGTACACCTCTCTGTGGTCAAGGATGCTACCCACAGCCCATAGGCAAGCTTTCCACATAATCTCAAGAGTGGAAATGCAGCCAGCTTTCCACCTGGCCTCACTGGGATCTCTGGGCATGGGCTCCCATACACTGAAGCAACATAAGGTCTGGCCTTCACTGGCTGTTACATAACAGCCTCATCAGCGTGAAGGTTAAGAGCAGATTACAAAGCAACCAAATGAGGTTGTGATGCTTTAATAATCTTACACACTTCGAGCAAAAGAGAGTGTGTTAAATCCCAACCGTCAGATCTAATTTCATTCCAGGAAACTACCTTCTGCTGCTCCACACGTCTCATTTAGATCCCATTAGAAAGGTTTTCATTTCCTCCTAAACAGCATTCAGTAATGTGAAACAGCAACAGAGTAAATACAGAAAGTACTGCTCCACTATTCCACTCACTCCTTCCATGTACAAATTCCCAGTTGCTTTCTCACTAGTGCCGGGGTCAGGCTAGCCTGGCTTCTGCTGCCATTGGTGCAAGAGGTTCACGTGTGGTAGAACTTCCTTTGTACTTACCTAGAAGATGCTTGGTCTTGTTCTTCTGTTGAGGAGCAGAGTGTTAAGAACACTTGCCAAAGAAAACAGCTGTCAACAAATATTTAAAAAAACAATAAAGATAATTTTAAAAGGGACGAAACAGGCACACCATTGAATCTCAAGCGTCATCTTCCCTTCAGTGGATTCACTAAACTCATTCATTTTTCTCACAATGTGGGTTTATGCCTGGCTACACTGTGTTAATCTGTGTTAAATTAAAAATTAAAAGCTCCCCTGATACCAAGACAGACTAATTGTTTCCTAATTGTTATTTTTTTGACAGGGTGCCAAGGGAGTGCCCAGTGTCACTACTACCATTTTACAGGTGGGATGAACAGCTGAGCAAGTAAAACAATTGTCCTTGACCTCAAAATGGCCCAAAGTATCTAAACACACGCTCTGGCCTCTTGCTTATCGCAGGGTTGTAGATGTGTGAGATAATCTGGTGAGAGAGAAAAAAAAAAACCAAAACAAAAAACCACCAAAAAAAAAAAACCAAAGAAAGTTTATAGGGGNTGACCTCAAAATGGCCCAAAGTATCTAAACACACGCTCTGGCCTCTTGCTTATCGCAGGGTTGTAGATGTGTGAGATAATCTGGTGAGAGAGAAAAAAAAAAAAACAAAACAAAAAACCACCAAAAAAACAACAGCAAAGACAGTTTATAGGAGGGGTAAAGAAAGGCAAAGTAGAGATACCAGCAGGTACTTCAGGTACAAGACAAAAGGGAAACACACTTTGGATGTAACAGTTAATGCACAGTAGGGTTGCAGAGGAGACCACTGTCACATCCATACCCCCAAGCACTCAGGTAATAACGGGACAATATTTTCAATAATCCTGCTGGAAGCATGCTCTCTCCAGGACAGATACTTCCTGGTCATGTTTTCCAGATGAAGAAACCTTTTGGTTCCCTGAGCAAACCTATGGCAGAAGTTGAAATAAGAAATAGAATGAGGCCAGGATTCTGTCCACAGAGCTATACGAAATGCAGGATGATTTCTGATTTTTGGAGCTTTTGGCAAAGAAGCTAGCATCAGGATAAACCTCTTAACATCTAATATCACTGTAAACAAACACAAATTGAACTCTTTATCCAAATGCATGACACAGTGTCCTAAAAGAGTGTGGTTAGAATCCAGAATTCAAAACTCAACAGAATCCAAAATAAATCAGTACAATTTAGATGTAAGCACAGGTCAGCTAGGTCCAAGGAAAAAAAAAGAAAAAGCAAACCCCAACATATTAGTCCGGCTGCATGTGCAATTTTCCGACTCCCGATAGAAATCCGTAGCCGTAAATCTGGTTGATTTTTTGTTTTGTTTTTACAAGAGATTTGTACCTTTATCTGCACCATAATTGCTGGGAAATCTGTATCCATAGAGGAGAGACAATACTTCTGATTTGCCTGCTCTGAGAAAATATGCCTGACCTGAAATATTTTTGTTTGCTGTGGTTTGTGTGACCACTTCTGATTGCTAATCATGTTCATTCCCTACCACAGTCAAACAAAATTATTTAAAATAATGTGAAATACTTTCTTGCATAGTATTTATAAATTATTTACTATGTTTTTTAATGTTACATTATATTCCCAGCAGACTGCTTTGTACTTCAAATCAGGTTCTTTGTGCCAGAGATTACAGGGAAAGGAAGAGATCAAAATAAAACTGGATAAGATGCTATACTGAAATCTATCCCTGTAAGTAATTTTGTGTAGGAGGTCAAAAAAGACAAATCTTCAAGCTTGGGAAACAATAACATCAATCATAATGAGAAAGTGAAAAATGGTTTTGAACAGGTATTGCAGTAACTCATGCATGGAGAGGAAGGTGACAAGGCCCTTGGTTGGTTCACAGTGCTTACTTGCAAAAACAATTCATCATCCCTTGAGAAAGCAGAGGAATCAGTTTCTGGGTAGAATTGCAATGGTGGCACCACAAGCACAAGAGCCCTGATAAAAACATTCTTTCAAAATCCCAGCTGCAGGTATGGTCACCAGAGCAGATCTTACATCTCTCTTGCATACATTACCTTTTCTTTTGAAAGGACATTAAATAATTGAATATCTCAATTCAGGCTCTTGTGACCAGCACCAAGCCCAAGAGAATAAACATTATTAGTTTGCAAAGCCAGGCATGAAAGTTAAAAAAAACCCCAGGAAATATTTTAATCTAGTTTGCTGATTTTTTCTCACGTATTTTCAATTTTTTAGGCAGAGCTGTGCTGAGAGTAGGACAAGAAGGATGACCACTATTGAGGGTCTGTTGGGAATGTGGGGTATATAGGGTATGCTGTGCTGTTCTAGACAACATCATAGATCTGCAATGAGCGCTGAAGAAAAACAGGATGAGAAAGAGAGCCTGGGGCAGGGCATAAGTGCCAAACTACATCACTTGGAGTGTCTCTTTTAAGAGCCTGAGCCATCAAACCAAGCCAATCTGACTGGACAAGCATCCCTCTCAAGAAGGCTACACCCTGCATATAGCAAAAATAAATGTTTGGAGTCAAATAAAGTTTAAAAAACCCCCTAAACCCTGAAGAGCAACATCAGAATGTAAATGCCTTTAACCAGTCAGGCCTAGTGCTGCCCCTACAGCCTGGGCACATTGTCACTGCTCGCCCCTACAGGCCCCATTGCCCCACAGCGGCCACCTGGTTCCTCCTGCCGTAACACACCAAGTCACTTGACACTGGGAGCCTGAGGATATGCCTGGAAAAGGGATAGGATATGCCTGGAGAGGATCCCCATCTTGCAGCAGAATCAAATAACTTTTTCACAAATAACTTTTCACAACTGATTCCCTTTGTCCACCACTGCCCCAAGCAAAATCTACTTTTTCCTTAAAAAGAAAATTCACATTTAATCATCTTGGCCCCAGGCTTTCCCCCTGTGTACAACTCTGAGTGACCCTGAAGCTTCACAAAGGAACCACATTTTGCACAGCAGCATCAATGCAGCCCCTGCAGACTGAACTGGAATGCACCACAGGACACAGACAGGGACATCTTCCCACTCCCTATCCAGAAGCAGGTCACTGCAGTGGATATTTTCTCAGTACTCTCTCAAATGACAATAATATTATATTATATTATATTATATTATATTATATTATATTATATTATATTATATTATATTATATTATATTATATTATATTATATATAATTCAGCCTCCTGAATTAAGGACATGACAGACTGCACACACAGAAGAACTGTACAGATCATCCATTCAACCACACCAAGCCCCAGAGCAGAATTTTCTTTACATTTTGCTGCTGTTTTGACCCTTCTTGTACAATCCCTCACCTCAACATCAGCTTACCTTACACAGAAGGCACTGTCACATACCTCTATGCACCTTGACATCAGCACATCATTCTTGGGCTGCAGCTTACATTTCCTGTTAGCTATAAAGCTGCCCACACTGAGTAGTGGTTCTCAGCAGCTCAACTGTCCAGGTGTTTCTAATGTACAATTACTCCCCTCTAGGCATTCACACATCCCTCAGACAACACATTTCTTTAATGATGGGTTTGCCATGCCACTCCCTGCTGCCAGGCTAAGCCTCTTGTTTTAAGAAACCACACTTAAAGCCTTTGCCTTTGTATCCTTGGTTTTCTATGGAGGGTATTGCATGGTGCCTTGCCTTTTCTAATACCAAGACCCTTTCATTTCCAATCCCATGGCATACTTTCCACTTGCATCTCTGTAAACTCTAATCTCCCCAGCCCAAGGGATCTGCGGCAGTGCCTTTACCCCACTGTCCCAAGTGTTCTTATCCTTATGGCCTTGTGCTGGTCAATTCTGAAATACTTTCACATAGGAAATGTCTGCCTTTCATGTTTAACTCGTCCCATTTCCCTCTCTGCCTCCTGACATTTTAGTTTCCAGTCTATAGCTCCATTGTAAGAGCTCTTCAGCCTTCCCCTCAGAGTTTTTAGCAGGTAACTTCAGCACCTACAAGGGTAATGGCTTTTTACTTACCCAGCAGACATTGCCCACCAGCACATGTGCACGAGGCACGGCAGCCAGGCAGCGTAAGCAGCACAGGCACCGCATCAAGTGTGACGCAATTGATGCAAAAGGCGTCACAGGGCAAAAACAGCCAGTGGGGAGTGTGGGCAGCTCCCACAGAGTCATGCTCAGCAGTGTCACATGGCACCTGCTGCACCAAATGGACATCCCAAGGAGGAGGAGAACACCTGCCTGGGAGTCCCACACTTCCCACCTGACTGATGGGGAGAAGTTTTCCCTTTTCTCTGCCCCTTCAGGTACAACTGCAGTCCATGCATGCCATCAGCTCTGCTTTATTAGCATTTATTAACATTTATTATCATGTATTTAAGGCTGACCTGCCTTTGTGTACCAAGGCTCATACCCTAAAATCTAGGCTTGGCTGCAATTTTGCTGGCCAGCTGAACCATTAACAAGTGCACTTGAGAAAACAAAGATCTTGTCAAGTCTGCAGATTTGGGGCCTCTTTTAAATGCAAGATTTTCTTAATGCATTTCATTTCTATAGCAAACTTTATTCTACAGGTTGCAGGAGGTTGTGCATCTTCTCCATAAGTTCGAAGTAGAAATCTTTAGGAGATTAAGCTTCAGGATGTGCAGTCTGAATTGGAACTGTATACAAAATGTGTTTTATTTCAAGCAAAAAAGTACAAAATTACTCAAAGCCTCTCAGTTGATGTTCTGTTAAATAATACAGCTCATATGGATTCAGAAATCCACAGACACGAATCATTTTCACTCCTGTCCAGAAGGGCCAAAGGCCAAGGGTCTCTCTTCGCTTTTCCTTGACAACTGAGTACAACACTGAACAAGTGTATCCGGATTTTTCAAATGTTTCAAGCATTTTAATAATGGCAAATGAAGAGTTACAGATTCATTGTTAATGATAGGCAGTATCTGGACCTCTCTAAGTCTGTAATCAGAGACAATAACCTGTAAGAGGGTATGTTAATAACTACAGTTCTGCTGTGGAGCTGCACCTGGTTTTAAAAGAATTACAAAGGACTTACAAGTTAGTTTGCATTTTTTTCCACTCTGATGAAGAATTGAGCTAGTTTTAGAAGCTAGAAGAGCAATTGCTTCTCCAACAGCACTCTCCTGACAGTGGTTCTAAGCAGCAATGTCAGAAAGAATAATTCCTTTGGAATCTAGAGATAATAGATTTTTGGCAGCAGCAGATGATACTAACCGAATCAGGCTATAAAGATATGATCATTCTTTTGTATAAAATCTACTGTGTGAGCAACAAGTAGTGGCACAGAGACTGCTGTACTTGAATACAGTCTCAAGAGATTTCATTCAGGGATTCACAATATTCTAGCAGAAAATTGCATCAGTTTGAACAAAGAATTGAACACAAGACTGCAGATAGCTTGAGAGTTCTGTGTCTAAGGCCTGCCCAGCAATACACAAGGTCAACAACCAGGGTAAGCAACATCGAATACAATGAACAATAAGGTAAATCTTAAAAGTTTACTTTTAAAAACTCACCTGAAGGTTAACCACACATTCACATTTCTCCTTAGAAGTTTATTTCCCTGTACTGGTGTCATGGTCTAGGAATGGCACTCCCCAATTTAGTGTTTCCCACTGAAACTCCAAACCACACACCACTTGGTCACCCTCCCCCTTTTCTCCTTCTCCCCTCTGCAGGGGATTGGAGAGGAGAATTGGAGCCACAAAAGGCAAAGATCATGGGTTGAGATAAGAACTATTTACCAGAAACAGCAATGAGATAAGAAAATGAACAATATTAATAATGAAATTGTACAAGAGAGAGAGTGTGGAGCTGGACCCACCTGCAGCCATGCCACCCAAAACACTCCCTGTGGTCAGGATCAGCATTACCCCACCACTCTGTCCACCCTATTTTCTCACCTGGAGGGAGCCCCTTCACCCTGGAAGAGAGTCTCTTTCTCCCACCCCTGGCAATGACATGAGGTGTTATAGAATAACCTCCACATCCTGGCCATGCCCCCTCCCGGACATTGCAAAAATTAACCCTGTCCTGGCCAAAACCTGGACAACTGGCAAATATTAGTGGACAAAAGCAGCAAAAGAAATAAAGTGTGGACAAGGGATACAAAAAACCTGTGTGCCATTCTTTAAGATCAGGGTAACAAACACATCTGCTCTGCTTCCCAAAGCCTTGTAAAAGAACAGATACATCCATCATTTCAGATACTACAAATATTGTAATTTATAATGTTGCCCAGAGTTGACACTTAAATGCAGGCAAATTTTACAGCTCTGTTAGGCAATCTATTGAGTAAAGATATCACAGACACAGCATTTTTTTTTTATTACTGTTATTGTCAAGAAAGAAATAGTACAGCCTTATTTTTAATGGTTTAACTTAAATTACATTGCATTCCTGGTATTAAAATGGGATGAACTTTATTTAAAAAAAAATTGAAAAGAGGAGACATATATTGCTACCAAATTAATATTTTCTATAGGAAGTCTCAGTGCAGGTTTTCTCAGTTATATTTAAGGAGTTACTCTTTTTTACTTGAGGGACTTTATTTATTTTGATATACTGCTATAAGAAAGCTTTCACAAAATATGGGATGAGGTCTCCTCCTCCTTGCAACATTTGCCTCTTCTTCTTCACAGCCACTCACAGACACCCCTTCACAGCTGCCTTCCTCCCTCTCTCTATACCCATCTTCTGGCTACCTGCTGCCATGGAGCTTTTGCCCCCTTTGGATATGCCAGCAGCGCTGGACATTTCTCTCTAGTTAGTGCCTTTCCATTTCCTCACTCCCTTTGCCCAAAGCATTTCTAATCCATTTTGTTCCTTTTTAGAATATCATCCTTATAAAGTAGCAAAATACTTAATGTCTCACTGAGTTTAAGGCAACACTTCTAAAAGCAAATGCAACCAAAAGCATAATGTGGTCAACTGGTTCTTCAGAATTGCTGAAAACACCCCAAATCACCAAAAATCCAACCACAACACCAATCCCTCCACCACCCCCTCCCCCATAAACAAAGAATTTCTACAGTTTGGCTAAATAGGAATGAAATGCCATACAGTGTGTACTGGTAGGTATGCACTCTTAAATAGAATGGCAGATTTTTCTCTTAAATAAGAGAAAACAAGAATTCAGTGTAAGGATGACCAAATGTAAATAAAGGTGATCAAACCTAGATTGACAGAGTTTTTTTTAAAAAGTACATAATAAAACCCCATAGCTCTAGACAGTATCATCAGATGGACACCGCTCAGCCATGAGCACTCTGCCATGACCACAGAGCTTTCCCAGGGTTATTACACTCACAGAACTTTGAGGGACATTCTGTAGGAGGCAACCCTGCTGTGGCAGCATCCTGAGGTCTGTCCCTGGCACTCTCTCTAATGGTTTTGCTTTCAGCTACCCATCTGCAGCACGGATGCAGATCTGGGATCTGGGATTGGTAACTCAGCAGTACCTCCCCCTGCTCCCGACTGCAAGGGACAGCACCAGTGTGCACACGTTTTGTAGCAGGGTCTCCCTGCCTCTGTTTCTACAGGCCGTGAGTACGTCCCTCCCTGTCCTCAAACACCGCTCTCCAGAGCTGTGGCAGAGCTATGGCAGCTTGTGTCTATCCTTTGAAGTAACAGTGGGTTTAGTTTGGTGGGGAGAGAAGATTGCTCTTCAGAAGATTCTTTGTTTTTGGAAAACAAATGTATTGATAATTAAACCCCCCCCCCCCCAAAAAAAAAAAAAAAGAAGAAGTAAAGCTAAAATCTCAATATAATGAAAATTTTTCCAAAAAAGTACAAAAACAGAACCGCTTCATTACCCAAGTGGGAGGGAATGGACAGAAGCCAACACCACTCCCATCTGAAGGACACAGAAGCACCTGCCAACTGGTTATAGGCAAAAGTCATCATCTCCCTCCATTTCAGGTGAATCTACACCTGCCAACACAGTACTGCTAACAGTGGTAACACCTCACTCACTAAAATTCCAGTTTTGCATTATTCAGATTAGCCCTCATACCATCTCTCACAGCATCACATTCGTTCAAGCAGGGAAGTTTCACTGCCGTCTGTGGGCAGCAGCAAAAGAAACTGGGGGAAGAAAGTAGCAAGAAACTTGAAAGGTATCTAGGGCACTGTGGGTATTGTGTTCCCTACCAATATTAGAGGCAATGTAGCCTAGAATTACACTGCTAACCTCGCACATCTCAGCAAATCAGAGAGATGAATAATTTATGACAGACAGTTTGAGCTTCGAACCGAGGACAGTGGAGGCGCCTATTTTCTGCAGTGGCTTCCTCAGAAAGTCTCTCCCTGCTTCTCTGCTAGGACATTGGAAGTAATAATAGCAACACTGCCTCAACTATAAACGTCATGTTGGCCTTGTTTCACAAACCTTTACCAAACTTTAATCAAAGTCAGTGGTACCATTCCATGCTAGCTATTTTCCCCACATTGTTTGACCAGGCAACTTCTAGATCACACTATTTCAAAGAACAAAGCCAGTGGAGCAGGAGGGTAGGACATTTTGTCCATGTCACCATCTGATGGTCTCTGAACCCGACCCACTCTTCAAAGTGGCAAGCCTGACATCTAGCCAAGAGGCTTGGAATTAAGGATGAGCCTCCTCCCCGCAGCTTTCACATTACAGCGTGCCCAAGCTACGATGGTATCTACGAACTCCTTGTGAGAAGGAAAAATAAGTGTCAGGTGTGCCACACAGGGTTGGCAGAAATCTGCAGCAGATTTGCCATCACAAACCGGTCTCGAGTGGTTCTGTTTCAGTTCTGCACAAGAGCAGATCTGCTCTACAAAGGAAGTGCAGCAAATGGGCACCTGACCCCTGGCAGCAGAAAGAGGGTATCCCAATCATGCTCACTAGTCTTGCTGCTGGGTCCACTGATGATATAAAAAGCCAGAGAGACAATCATTATTTTATATTCTAATTACCTGCATGACAAAAGGCACTGCGTTTCCCCAAATTCCCATTTGGCCTCAGCTCTACAAAGTTAAATCATTCTTATACGTTTTCCAGAGGTCAAGAATTCAAAGCAGCACTTGACAAATAAGGTCAGTGAGCCTTGAAAGTGCACACCTTATTTTTTTTTGGCTAAAATTCATCAACTAGAATCCAAGGATGCCGAACAGGGTGTTTATAGTGTAAGGAGACATGGTTTTTTACTTCTCCTCATTATTCATGCACAGTCCCAAAGCAAATTTATAGCAAGCTTTTAAAAATAGCATTAATAATCTTAGGGGCTGCACTAAGACCCTAATTAAGATGGTATATGAATGTTTCCTGCTTCCACGTGAGATAGATTTAAGCTGCAGAGTCTCAAGGCTCCTTAAGGAATTTCTTTTCTTAACACTGGTTTGGGAAAGATGATTGTCATTCTTGCTTTTATACAAGGTGTTGAGACATCAAGTGAAATATTTTGCTACCTTGACCCGTGACTTGTTAAACCATGTTTAGGACCTGGCTTCGCAGTGGGCATTATAACTCACAGTGTAACCGCCCTGGGCCTGGTGAAGCTGGACACACTCACCACCTCGGAAAGTGCTTTCCAAGATGATGAGTGAGGCATCGAGGAAAGGAGGAGTCTTCTCACAAGCATGCAAAGGCTTTGCTGAGGTGAGATTTCTAGCTTCACACAGGACCTCCTCAGCAGAAGCAAGAGTTCGGTTTCCAACAAACGATGTGGCTGCTTCAGCAGCAAGACCAGCCCCTCACGCAATACTGTTGTTCCCTGTCCACTGCTCACCTGGCAACTTCAGTAACAAAACGGGATAGATTTATCAAACTATCACCTCTCTTTCCCACAGCCGTAGTTCACCTGCAGGGTGCATCCCTCCTGAAAGATGCAGACACAGGGATCACAGCCAGTTTTGGAACAGGTCCTTCCAGGGTCCTCTCGTTACAAACGGCGAGTGCTGGCACTGCTGACTGCCGTTGTTGGAGCTGCAGGAGTACAGCCTGCTGCCACCAAGCAGGCCTGCAATTTTCTGGGAGCCATGAACTAAAAGAAGAGTTGATGAAAAAAAGTCCAAGCAAGAAATAAGAGGTTACAATTCTAACTCCAAGTTTCCATCGTCAGTCCTAAACACAACTGTTGCTTGGACTGATAAGCCTTGAGATATCATGCAAAATGCCCCACAGTTGAAAGGGACATTTAGGAACAGCCTTTCCCTCTGCTCACAGCAAAACACACCTCCAACTTTTCAACATGAGTTAAACCTTGATTCAGCTTGCAGCTTAGGTTAAACATTCCTCCCTTCAGAAGTTACCACACATTGGTAAAATAAGTTCATGTTTCTTTTTCTGTATAAACATCACAGAGTCTTCTCACTGGAAACAATTGCCATTTAACGAGTATCCTAGAAAGCTGTAAACCTGATTTAGCTGAACTGACAACTCGTTCTTACCAGAAGCAATCGTACATTCTCACAGTGACCAAAGCTTTCCTGGCAGAGCTCTCCCTCTGGATTTATCATTAACATCTACATCCTAACACTGCTAAATAATTCAGTACAGCATTTAGCCCTGTGTCCTTGCCTCTCTACTCAGAAACCACTCTCTTTTCTGTATGTTTCAGCAACAGGGAAGAAAAACCTGCCTGGATTGCGGTTCTTCCTTGTGCCCTGTAACTGAGGGGGAAACCTCAGTTACCCTTTCACTCTCAACATAGAAGCACAGGTTTTATTTATTTTATTTTGTTGGAAATAGTGTTTATTAGATAACTAAATATAGAGCGTTATTTATCCACACGGAGTCACGACCATGTGGGCTCAGATTCACATGCAAATTCCCCTTTTAATAATCCTAATGCAGGGAGTGCTCCAATCAGAGCGCTATCAGCCCCAGCTCCCAGATACCTGATGCCAGCTTTGCTGGTAATGTAGGCCACTGAAGCAAATCCAGAGAGATTGAGTTGGAAGTGGAGAGAGGCTCTGAGATCTATTTGCTTGGCTTCCTGACGACGAGGGGGTGTCTAACTTCTCTTTTTTTCTTTTCTGCTATAAAGGGGATGTCACTTAAGAGGGATCATTAGCTGCGAGCAGCCCGGCTGGGTCAAGGCTGGGAGGCGGAGACGCAGTTGCAAGCAGCGAAGCAAGGTGGAGGCACGAGGACAGAAGACCAGGTTAATGAAAGCATGAGGTGGCTCTTGGGCAGCAGCTTGAAAAATTTTGGACATGCTGACAGGGGAAACTATGACTGGCTAAACAGTGAACCAGGTGGGCCACTTCTGGATACAGAGCTTCAGGTCTGTACCCCCCGCTCATCTCTGTGGCTTTCCTTTGACTTTGCATGTGTGTGTATGTCTGTGTAATGCCTCAGTGTACAGTGCAGAGTAAATACCTGGGTATTGGGACATATCAAAGCAGTACTGCTCAGTTACATAGAGTCAGAGCATTTCTTTGTTGCTGTTAAGTCTTTTTAAACACATTTGTGGCAAAGAAAAACATGAGATGGAAAAATTTTGCCGGGGTGGCAGGTAAGGAAGTTTAATTACTTCTTTTAAGCATAACGCATCCTTGATTTCCTTTCTGTTAAACGCGTGTTTACGCCTTGGATGTGGTCCCGTGAAGCCTTTCTGCAGATGTTACGAGTCAGTAGCAGGCAGCAATGAACTCTTGTTCCCTAAGCTGTGTGCTGATTACTTCTGTGAGAGAGGATCACATGCAGCCGAGTGGGGGGAGGGAAGTAGCCCCCAGAGATGAAAACACAGCCTGCTTTCTGGCTTTGTCTGGGATACAGCAAAAAGGTTTCTCTGATCAAAAATAATAATTTAGGGTGCACGTACTTCTAAGTAAGTGTCCGAAGTAAGATGCATTAGCAAATGAACTGGCCACACTATTCAGCTGATAAATATAAAGTGTACTGTTGCAAAATAAAAGGGGGTAGGAGTGTGTGTGAGTGTCAAAACAGGAAAAAAAGTAGTATTTAAATGCCTCCACAATTTCAACAAAGTCTACCTCACCAGTAACATTGCCAGAGTTAGAATAGCAGTGGCAATGTCTTCACACGTGGTTTTATCTGACAGTGAGAAACAAACAGCATCACTAGAGTCCCATTTCAACAAGTATTTGAAAATTTTGTGTAAATCCAGGCTCACTTCTAAACTATGTGTCATTACTAATATATGAAAAAACACATTAAAATGTTTTTCTATTTGCCAGAGTTACATGTTTTTGCTTTTTACAAGCAATAATGAATCAGCTTCAAGAAGCAGGATAGAGCTTGGAAAAGTATGTATGGGTGGACCACACCCTAATGACTTCAAAGCAGACTTTGTTTCAAATCCACTTAAAACATTTCAGAAGTATCGGTTTCCTGATTCAACTTCAAAAGATATTAGTATAAATTTGGCCTATATTAACAAAAATAATTTTAATGGAGTTCTAAGTACTCTAGCAAATCATTAAGAGCATAATAAATCTTAGCACAACTCATTCACTTCAATGGGAATTTCAGTAAGCAAATTAAACTTTCATTTTTCTATCCTTACACAAAAGCTTTCCTTAAACTCATGTTTTGCTCTATGAAGTCATTCCCTCCCAAGGCAGGTACTACCCCTCTTTTGTCTAGACACACAGTTCAGCTCCAAGCCCATTCCATTACTCATCATGGACATACCACACAACTCAGCCACGCTCTGCATTTCATTCCTTTACCAACAGGCACGAGTAAAAGCTCATCTTAACTGATATGGGTCACATAATCTGTAAGCTGGCAACTGTACATGCTCAGCATGTTAAAAAAACATAGGCAGACAGATTAGTAATGAAAGGCTTTACTGCTTCGAGTATGTGCTCAGTGGCTGGGGGAAACTGACCCTCTGCTGCAGTCCCCACAAATATATAAAGGAAAGGAGGAGAATAAACATGAGCCTACAATGCCCAAACTATCCTACTAAGAACCAGCTCTGGGAAAACAGAGGACTTTTTAGAAATATGATCCCTTTTACTCCCGTGCTACTTTCTGACTTTCTCTATTTTCCCATATTTATGTGTCTGTAACTTATTTCATGCTGGAAGTCAGATCCTTATTTTTGTCACTTACAAACCTGACAATAGATGCTTGTGATGACACAGGCAGAGCACGCTGATCTCCAATGAAGCAGCATCAAACAAAACCAGTCAATTAATAATTCCATCAGTCACTTCATATGCCTAGTGTGGAAACTTTCAAATGTAAAACAGTAGAGGATTTTACCTTAAATATGTTCTGCAGTCATTTTACTTTCAATTAATGAAGATTCGGTTTGATTTCTAGATCATTTTATTTTCCAGTTCTGGCAGCTATTCCTGATACCTATGCACAGTGGTTACTTTTCTTGTTTTAGAGCTTCAGCTTCAGAAGTTAGTTTTAGGTCAGTTTAGAATTTTAGTTTTTGTTTAGAATTTCAGAATAAGTTTTTTTTTTAATTAAGTGACCTTTGATACATTGTATTAAAATTATTCCTATTTTTAGTGTAATTTTTTAATGCCTATTAGGTTTTCTAACTCTTTATGCCAAGATTTTGCAACATTCTTCAGTAGCCCTTTAGGCAGTCATTGCAGCAATGGGCACAAAACCACAATAGAAAAAGAGGGACTAATATTGATCAATTGTCTCCTAATACATTTGATATATGTATATGGATAAATGTACAAGAAGTCCATCAGCTTTTGGAACTACATCTCCAAGTAAAATCAGTCCACGTAATGTTTGGCAGGAGGCAGCATCAAAATGGATATATAACTCCCTGTTCAGGGTCAGGGCATCTGTGGGGCAGTATCAACTTATGAAAGATTATTTCAACTCAAATAACCTAATAAGTAATAAACAATAAGTAGCCTACAAATTATTTCACCCAGATAGGAAAGTCTTAACATTAGTTGTGTTTAAAAAGCTATGAACACTCTGAAACACAGACTGAGGAAAACTGGTCTTTATTGTCACCTATTGTCATCTATTGTCACTTTATTCTGTTAGCATACAGAAAAAGCATGAAGCTGAGTCAGGGGAGGTTTAGGTTAGATATGAGGAAAAAATTTTGCACTCAGAGGGTGACTGGGCACTGGAACAGGCTCCCCAGGAAAATGGTCACAGCACCAAGCCTGACAGGGTTCAAAAATCATTTGGAAAATTCTCTCAGGCACATGGTGTGTCTCTTGGGGTGTCCTGCACAGGGTCAGGAGCTGGGCTCAATGATCCTGATGGGCCCCCTCTAACTCATCATATTTTATAATTCCATCATATTGCCTAATTCTTAATCCTATCTGCTTCACATGCTACTATTTTGCAGATCATAGTAAAACACACTTTCTGTTCTTTCACTACTACACAGGGCATGGTAGTCACTTCATTCCCGGCCATTCGGTGTGCTACTTCCCTCACCTTTCCCAGCATCCTTCACTACATCTTCTTCAAACAACAAATTTATTATGTCTTCTTTTGCACACATTACTGAACAGATAGCCACCAGGCACTTGTGTGGTTATTTTGAAATAGAATAGGATAAAATAGGAGTAGCTCAGTTGGAAGGTGCCTGCAATGAATATCTAGTCCAACCACCCGGCCACTTTAGGGAGTGCAAGAGAACATGGGCTGCTTTGTAATAACCTGTGTAGTTTTTGCCCAGATCCCTCAGTGCAATAAAGTACTTGCAGGTTCAGGGCACCGCCTTTTCACCTTCAGAGACAACCATACAGATGCAGAATTTCTGCAGACCACACCCAAGGATCTCATGCCAGGCACTCAAATAAGGCATAAGCAACCATGCAACCCACAAGAAACACCTCCACTGATCTGCCTTGCCCCTTCTGTAGAGCATTTAGCAGCAGAGACAGAAATACAGCTCCCCAGGAGCTGTCCCACGCTAGCAGGCAGTCCTCTCTCTTCCCACAGTCTTCTGACTCAGTCACTACATACTCTACACATCCTGCAACACAGTACCCTGCGGCATTGTGGTGTTCATCTTCTTCCCTAAGCAATCTATCACAACCCTGAGGAGGCACTTTGTGCACAATAATGTAATTAAAAATTATATGTGTTGCAGAGCAAATTAAGGATTCACAGATTTCAGAAATGCTGGCATTTATTCAGCCTTGAGAGCTTGATTTTGCAACTTTAGAAGCAATGCTACAGGTTACTCTTGGAGGGCCTTTAAATAAGAAGAGTTTTCAGGCCAGTAACCCACTGACACCCTAAGGTGTCCTTTTGTAGCTGCTTCACAGACTGTGGCCATCTGAGCTAGTTCATACTACTTATGGTTTCTCTGCTTCCAGTTTTTTACCATTAGATGCAAACTGTCCCCTCCAATAATAATATATTTTGCACATTTCTCTTGATGGGTATTTCATTGCAAGGCTTTGGAGCAAAATATTTCCCTGAGACCCAAGATCATTTGTTAATTTCTTCCATCAAGCTTAACCTTTTTCTGAAGTCCAGTATTTGTATCAGGCCATGTCTTACAGCCCTAACTCTTGTCTGTTCTTCCACCAGCACATGAAGGATACGCTGTCCTTGGCCATTATATAACACATGAATATTGTTTTGGTGAAATTTATAGGGAAGCTGCACTGAGTTTAAATGATAACTGGGGCTTTATATACATTTTACTAATCTCATGTAGGAAACACTGGCAATCTCACTCTCTGTCCTCACAAACCACCAGAATACTGTACAACTCACAGATCCTAAGACCAACACTTAACCCTGATGAAAGCCTGCTCCCTACAAACTAAACCCAAAACCTGGACTTGGATTTTAAAAACAAGCTCTTCACTGATTGTGAATAACTCTGTCCAGTATAAGATCAGCTCTTCTAAATATTCACTGTAAGACTATCGGTAACGTATCAGTATCAGTGACTCTCCACATACATAGTGCACAAACATAACACTGAATGCTTTTTTCTCATTTTCCCTTGACACATTTTATGCACCTCATAAGACACACTAAAAAAGCATTAACAAACTTTTAAAAAAATCCCCTCATTTTAAAGAGATTATTTAATGTCTTCTGCATTAGATGGAAGAACAACTGGAACAATTTCTTCCAATTCTACTATTTCCTGTCATTCATTGAATGGTCAGGTAAGACAACAGCTTGTACAGTCAGAAATTCTTTAATAACAAATTTTCTGTAAACATTAAACAGTTCTTTAATACGCATTTTTTGGGTAAAAGACAGCTGGGGAAGAATAGCTTAATAACTAATCTGCAACGGTTTCAGTGTATTTTCAAATTACTTTAATGCATTTAGCTTCAGACCCACAATACCTTAGGGGAAAAATAAAAAAGCAGAAATCTCCCCTGCATTACTTCTTGGGAGTTAATACCTATTTGCTTTGTTTTTCTTACACATGACCACATAATAATAATTTCATTATATGACAACAAAGCATAGAGGTTATAAATGCCTGATAGACGATCAGTTGAATGTAAGTTGCAGTGTGATTTTGTAGCTAGAAGAATGACTGTGATTCCCAGAAGAATAAGCATAGGAAGTTTTTGTAGACTAAGAAGGAGACACTGAGTTACTGTCCTTTTCACAAAGCCATTGCTGCAAACGGCCAGTTTGCTTCCCTGCTTCCAAATGCTTTGAGGAAAGAATCACTGCAGTTCTCCCAGCTTGAGTAGGCAGCTTCACTCAAAATAAAGGAAATATGATCCACTGACCTGTTTAGCCTCACCATAAAAATGTGAAAAAGTCACCTGATAGCATTTCCCAAGAACTTACAAAGGGAATGGGTTGATAATAAACAGCATTATAGGGTCTGGGTTTTCCTCCCTCCCTAGACTAGACTCTGAGATTCAATTATTAGAAGACAGAGTCAGACTGGAAACAATATATACTAAATTTTAAAACTAAAGCTAATACAACAGAAGAGCACAAATGGCTTTGTTGGTTTTTCTCATAGCTTATGACTCCAGTCAACATTACATCACAATTCAAAAGCTGTGGGACAGAGGTCTTTTGTGCTACATTTTGGAGAAAACAAAGATGACACACCAGTCACAACTGTTACTTCTCTTACACCAGAAGTTCTTTTTTCCATAGTTTTAAATAGGGAAAAATGAATCTTGGATTGCTGGCAGAACAAGCTCAAGAGCCCCAGTCCAAGCTGTCCTGACATGCCATGTTTTATTTGGAACTGGCCTGTGAGGTTAGAACAACCTGAAGAGCAGGTATTGTAGGCAACAGGCCCTGTTTGAAAGGGCTAGTTGTCGTAATATTTGTTCTTTAAACAGTTTTCCAAATACAAAGAAACAAAACTAGATGGTGGATCACCAGCCTTATTCGTCTCCAAGTCAGTGTTCTCCCAAATTTTAAAGGCTTGACTGATCTCCTGCAAAGTCAACTGGTCCCGCTATAATCCAAGAGTAATGTAATGTCACGCAAAATTACATGTACTTCCAGGTTGTTGGGATTTTTCTCCCATTGGAGACAGGGTTTTCTAAAAACCTAGTACTCTTTGCAACTTCTCTGGGGTTTTTCTGTCTCTTGTTGTGATTTGCTTTAATTGGCCGGTAAACAGAATTCATGAGTCTGTACAACATATTGCTTGAATTATATTAGTGCAAAGAGAAGGATATTTGGAAAAGCAACTGCTATGTCATGAGGTGGAGAGGGGGAATATGTTTTTGCTCTCTGATTAGGAGATCTCCAGGAATCCAACACATTTCCTATTTGCTTTGGTTACAGAGCAGACAACAGACAAGTTCAACCAAAGATGACATAGAACCATTTCTGTGTATCATATTGCCTGCCACCATGATGCTCTTCCTGGCATTCCTGCTACTCTTCCTGTACCGCCGTTGCCAGCGCCCCACTCAGCAGGGACAGATCTTCAGCATCGACCTTCCTGAGGCCCTGCCTGAGCACGATGTGTCCCATTTCCTTTCTGCACTGCCCTGGAGCAGTGAACAGAGTTTCCACTACTCCACGCTGCTCCCTGATGCCACATTCCTCTCTGTGTGTTTGCCTCCATCATATGAGGAGGCCACCATGAAGACTTCCATGGGAGAGGCTCACATTGAGCTCTCTCCAGACCCAGTGCCTCCTTATGAAGAGAGCATGCTGCAGACCAGCAGCACCAAATAAACTTCCTACGAAAGCACCTTAGCTGAAGCATGAAGCACAAAGGTAGAACTGCTATGGCCTTTAAAATTTGTGAAAAGATTCCAAATGAGGCACATTTATGAAGGAAGAAACTTGAAGTAACAAGGAATGAGTCTCTTCACCTCATCCTAGGATTCTCTACCTTCCATTTGTGGCAAGCGTACACACGATGTAGCACCAAGTCCTGTTAACGTGGGGATTCACGTTAACAAACATGTCATGCAAGGTTTAAACTTATGGAAAGCTGGGAAGCTCTTCCTCTGTAATCCCTCAGCTACAAGGAAATGTCAGTAACGCAATAGATTCAGCAGTCACAAAAAGGGCTTTTAGCACATACCTATTTCAGTTTGGGTTTTTTTCTATTTTATGCATTTGTTTTCAAATGAGTTTTTGACAAGCTGAGTCACTCAGTCTGTGTGTGTTAATATCACATCATTCTGCAGTGCTCTGGAATGATCACAACAGCTCTCAGGAAAGCAAATAAATATATAACCTCTACAAAATTTCCAGTAACTGTCCCCAAAGGTTCAAATGTCCACTGTGAATAAAGGCTGTCTTTTCTCATGATTGAACAATGAGGACAACCAGAGAAGACCTGATTATTCTGGGTGAGGAAGACTCCATCCAAGAGCACACTCACACTATTGCTGCAAGCTGCTTGCCAAGCCTGCAAGGTCCCAGCATTCCAGACTACTCGCTTGACTTCTTTTCCAAGTCTAAAATAATAAAACACGTGACTTACTTGGTGCAGTGTGTAAACAAGGTGGGGAAAAATTAATAAAATCAAGTGCAC
>VZRS01010803.1:1131490-1180101 GCA_013398055.1 Ifrita kowaldi | reverse complement strand
AAAAAAAAAAAAATCTCATCTGTATTTCAAAATGGCATTATAATCCCTTCCCCTTCGTCACTAGGGCAAGGTGAGGCTAATTCAAGCGTGTTGGTGGCAGTGGTTCAGAGGGTTTGCATATGAATACCTTCGGACAATGATGTATGTTATCTGTAACTCTTTCTTACAGGATAGCATTTTCACTATGTTGGTAGATGCTCTTGTTACACAGGGTGGTTACTACAGATCCTGACAGCCTCAAAAGTTATGTTGGCAAGCCACAGACAAATGCAGTGTCGTGGAATAGCTGACACCTGCAAGGAAGAAACTGTTGTAGCAGCTTGTGCAGTCTTGGTGTAACTTACAAACCCAAACGCTGTCCTGACTTGCACTTGGTGATTTCAACAACTGTCAGGAGGTGTCCACAACAGCCAGTCCTGCTTTATGAACTTAGCACATTCCTTAAAAAAAAACCAACAAAACCAACAACACAATAATGGAAGAAAAAATCATCACAGTACAGCAGAAGAAAGGCCACTTTAGAGCTGCAAGGTGGTTAAATTTTGTGTTATGTCAACAGTGACACAATCACAGTGACCAAATAGTCCACATCAAAACTGATGCTCCTATCCATACATTTCTCTTACAACAAGAAAAGAATATGCCCTTTTTTGTTTAGAAAAGGGGCTATTTTCTTGAACTACAAACTTGAGATCATTCTTTTTCTAATGTTCCATTTGGGTCATCAAACCAAAGCAGCAGATGTTTTGGAAAACTCCAAATTCAATCGACCATTTTTCTTTTCAGACCTGATCTGGGAAGAGTTCCCAGTATTTGCTGATGTGTTTGAAAGTACCATATTCTACTGCCTCCTCACATTTTCTTTATCTCCTTAATATTTGGTACATGCAGTTGTTTCCAAGGAAAGCTGGAAAATACAAGAGCCCCAAACAACACAACTGATTAGAAAGGTGCCAAAGTTTGAGGTTCAAAGATAAACCACTTCTGCCTCTGGTGTTTGTATACTCCACTAACTTCAGCGGAATTATACGGATAGGCTTGAAAACTCAGACATTGTCATATCAAGCTGAGTATGTTTTGCCTTAAGAGACCTTAAGAGATCTGCTGTGTTCTGAAATGAGTTATGCTGTTCTTCAGCACAATCTCTTGTTTACCCTTAGCCTGGGTAGAGCCTGATACTCAGCTTCTGGGCTCATAATTCTAACTGCTCTCCAGTTTCCTTAGTTAACTACTTAGTAGCAGGTTTTCTTAGTTTTAAGAAAAATTTTGACTGGTATTTCTTGTGACCAAGACTGATATACTTCTATAACTAGCTGAGAATTGTTATTCTCTGCAAGAATATAGAGAGTGATTGTGTTTCACACAGTATTTATTGCACAACTCTCACATTCTAAACTATTTAGACAAATAGTTTCTGAATGCTAGCATTTCTGAATGTTGCTATAGGCAATTAAAAACAGACACTTCCTCAATCCAAATTAACAGAAACACAGCCATGATTTAAATTATTATTTCCAGTAAACTGCTTTTTGTTCCATCTGGAACTACTATATCTTATCTCATTCCAACACAGATTTGTCTAGTCTTGTATGTTAATGGTCCCTAGTGGGTTTCAACATAACCAGCATCTCTACTCTTAAATCTCCACCCCAAGGAGAAGGTCCACTAAAAAAAAAGACAACGTTTCTCATGCAAACATGCTGAAATTAAATCTCTATTGCCTAGAAGCTGCCTCTGATCCTGTCAGGCTGTGGTGACACACATCTCAGCAGCCACCGTGTTACTGATGTTAGCACTACTGGCTGTGGAGCAGCTCTCAGGTCCTCTGGGCAAACACCTTGTGCATCAAAGCAGAGAGCTCATGACCTGAAAGGAATTCGTGCCTGGCAATAGAGCAACCACAAATGTAATGGGAAGATCTTTCATTTTCTTAGCTGCAGTAATCTGAAAGGTGAAGGTTTAGAGCACCCCATCTAAAAGGAAGATGTTGGAGTTGAGACCGTAAACAAAAAGACTGAGGAGAGACGTTAAGTTTTCAATTACATGAATGGTAACTGCAAATAAAGTAAAATAAGGACCCCTCATGCCTGCAACAATCTGAACTGGTACTAGTGATTCTAATCTTGAAGAAAGATTAAATCAGAAAAGAAATTTCTGAAAGTGAAGTGCAATCTGAAAGGGCAGTGAAGCAGTGGCAGCACCATCTCTGGACATATTCAGAAGGTAGACAAACATCTGTTCAGAGTGATGGAGGCTCCTGGTTGGAGCAGAGAATGGATTAGATGTCTTCTCTGTGTCCTCTTCTGTTCCTATGCCCTAAAGTTATATAAAAGTATATTTTGTTCATTGCTTCCAAATTGTATGAAATCAGATGTCTGTTTCTTTGAAAATCTCATACTATGAGATTTCATGTGCATCCAGAAATCACTGTAATACTGGCATTGTACTTTATAGCCACAAGGTTCTCTTTCTTTTTTGTTTAAATCTTATATCTGCTAGGTCACATACGAAGTCTTACAAATTATGAACTCGCCTTGATATGAAGGGTAATTGTATTTCAGTTTTCTATTAGGAAAATACTAAGGAACCACAATGAGATTAATTATATATACACTACCCCTTGCTCATATTTAGTAGGAAACTATGGAACAATACAGGCCCCCTCATTAAGGAGGCTTCACCAGCTTAGAGGGCAATCTCTGTGCTTGTCTTCCCTGTGAGAGCTGCCAGAGTCCCTCACTGACATGGGCCCATTGTTCTGCAGACCAAGATGAATACACATCTTGCACACATGGCAGATTCTTGATCAAAAGACTTTTAATGGAAAACAACACAGGTAATTTATACAAAATAATTCTTCTAAATATCCACTGAAAGCACTCAGCACACATCTCCAATAATGACACAGTGGTTTCATATTAATAGAATACCCTGTCTCTCTCATTTTAGCCGAAGGAAGAAAAGATGACACAGCTCTTTGCAACCACTATGGGAGCTCAGAAACTAACAACTTGGATAAAATTGATTCATGCTTGTGCAGAGATTGAGCATCTGGCACCTGATCTTTGCTGAACTTAAAACTAACTCATGACTCACCGGTTTGCACTTGCCAATGATAAAATGCCTTTTTTGAAACAGAATAGTCGCTGCTTGGCCTTATGAAGTAACCCTTGGTTTAGGAAAGACAGAACAAGCATTTCAGTGCAGACATTTCACTTCAGAGAGATGCTGACCTGTAACAAGTATCTTGACTAGAAATTTAGATCCCCAACTGAAGTGGAAAAAACTTTTTTAAAAACCCCAAACAGACCCTGACATCAAGTCAGAATATCTTTATGGGAGTTCAATAATATCACAGTGTTCAAGAAAGAACTGCTCCCAGAATAAAACTCTTTACTAATCCATGCTTATAAGGATTTTACTTGGGTCCCTATGCCAGCAAAGCCTCCAAATACAGACATACTACTTTCACTAGTACAAACTCCACTGGCATGAACTATATATGCTCCAGTAGTGAAAACTCTTTACAAATGTAAGTTTTATCAATATGAGAAAGCAAGTGGGCAGTCTTATTCTGGCTAGGAGAGTAATTTTATTTGGGTGTGGGGTTTTCTGTTGTTATTGTTTTTTGTTGGGTTTTTTTTTTTTACACATTTTCAAGAAGGAACATTGCACAAAAGCATCAGATAAGGATCAGCTGAATGCTTATGGCAAATAAATTATTCACTGACTCCTCTCTCAAAAACTGTCATAAGTGAAACAGCTATGAATTTTTAATAATGGAATTTCTTAATTTCAGTCTGTTAGTAAATAATCATGTCATGCCATGACTTCTGTTACAAAGTAGTTCTATTCATCACTTGGATAACAAGGTCTTCTGCAGAACAGGAAAGGCATGTCAGCGTGGGGCCTAAGGAAGGTGCCCTCTGTAATAAAGTCAGCCTGCCATTCCCAGTGGTATGGCTGGTAAAGCTGGGCACAGCCAATAAATCAATGCTGCAGATGCATGGCTGCTGATGAAGACTGCAAAACCTCATTGAAAACTCTTGGATATATGACTAGGCTGACAGCAGTGTAAACGTACTTTTGCACTTTCACAAGCTTTTCATTAAAAAGGTAAAAAAATGCCAATGTCTCTCATGTTTGTTGAGGGTATGAAAGAATCAAACTTGTCCGTGGCTTTGGCTCCATCAGTGGTTTCACTTCTGATTATTCACAGGAATATCGTGTCTATGAGAGTTAACTGTCAGAAATTAAGTTTAAGGAAGAAGCAGCAATCAAAACTGTAGTACTCAGAATTTCATAGAAACAAATCATAGAATCATTGAGGTTGGAAAAGGCCTCTAAGATCAAGTCCAGCTTTTAACGCAGCATTGCCATGTTCACTACTAAACCGTGTCTGTAAATGACATATCTACTTTTTTTTTAACACTTCCAGGGATAGTGACACCACCACTTTCCTGAACAGCATGTTTCAATGCTTGATAACCCTTTTAGTGAAGAAATTTTTCCTAATATCCAATTTAAACCTTTCCTAGTGCAATTTTTCCTCTCTTCTTTTCACTTTTTACCTGGGAGAAGAGACCAAGACTTAGTTCACTACGAACATCCTTACAAACAAGTTGTGCCATTAATATCATGTTATCTTCTCCAGCCCCTTCTATATTAATTTGCCCCTATAATGTCAGGATTATTTTATTCCTGAATGCTCATTCTTGTTATTTTATTTATTGAATGCTTACCTCAGAACTTTTCAAACATTTCCCTCTGTGACAAAAATAAATACTTCAAAGCAAGAGAGCGTGGACAGGAAATCCTCTCCAGTCATGTCAAGCACCTTCATAGGTTTATCTTTTATTTTGTAGTATTTTGGTTTCTTGTTTTGGTTTGTTTTTTCCAGGTTCAAACTAAGAGAACTGAATGCATGTTGTTTTAGTTCTTTGAGTACTAATGAACTGAACTGCTTTAGTGGCCTTCCAAGCACAGAGGGCAGGAAGCAAAGCCATACTCTTCCTGTCCTACCCCATCAAGGATGCTAAAGGGAAAGGAATGTGAAAAAGATCACAAATCAGGATGAAAAAAGAGAAATACCCTTCCAGAAATGTCTCTCACAAATTTGCTTTCTCCTACCTGACTTCCTATTTTTCACTTTCCTCTCCTTTAGCTTAAATTCAATTTTCTGCCAGCTATAAAAAAGACAACACAGAAAGGAAAACTACCTCCACAGACTGACCCATGGTTGTAGAGAGCAAAACTAAGTGTCACATGTTATGGTCTACTAGTAATCTGGAATATCTTTTTGTCATTATAAAGTGTTTTTTTTTTTAAGTGGAAGTCAGTTTCCAGTACAGGTAAACCAGACAAATTCAGACATTTCTACATACACATTTCCCTGGCTGTGTACCAACAACCCACCGAATTATTTAAACAGCACCATTAAAAACTCAGTATGTGTTTCAGTTCTGTGGAATTTTTTCTCTCTCTTTTTTCTTCCAGTTTGGAAAATTTGCAGCTGACAATACTCTCAGATGTTGGTATGGCCTAAGGTTCTTCAGAAAGACTGTACACCTGTGTTTTAGAAAAAGAAAATAATCTTGAAGGGAACTAGCTTGTTTATAAACCCTATCTCCAACTAACACCCATCCCTTTTTCACCTTTGTTAATGATGCAGAACCTAAACATTTCTATAAATGGCTGATTTCTAGTGGTTTCTAGCAGCAAAACATTGTGGTCATCAGAAAATAAAAAATGCTGCTGTCATAGGCAACAAAAGGGAAAAAAAAAAAAAGCAGATCCATTAGCACAACCCTTCAGTGTTTGGCTGCATCAGGAAGATGAAAGCAAACAGAGGACATTAGTTTGGAGACAGAAGAAGCCACGTAAGTACAGCCCTGTCTAGCACAATTCTGAGACTTCCGCAGTGGTTCTTTCCCACAGCATTACCATAAATCATCACCTGGAGAAGAAGTACAGTGCTGCATGACAGAGGAGCATGGTGTCCCTGCTGCATGGCTGGTGACACCGGAGACATTGGCATCCATGGGCCCGAGAGGTGCCACGCTCCACCATGAGGTCCTGCACCTCTCCAGCAGCCCCAGTCCTACCACTCCCACCTATGAGAAGGAAAGGCTGAGTGGTCTCAACCTGCCCAGTAAGACCTCTACTGGAAACAAAATAAACTAATCAAGTTTTAGACCCTTAGAGCATAATTTATTACAAAAGTAGCAAGTTAATACCCTGGTAACATCTAGACCTTGTGCCAGTAGCTATGGCAGACTCTGTAAAATACAGACACAAATTCTACTTTCTTTACCTAAAAGCATGACCTAACAGAGCACAAGGAAAGAACTGATGTTTGACATTGCATTTTATGCTTTGCAGATCATCCTGCAAGTCAGAGGGCTTATTTTCTAGTCTATTATTCTTTATCTAGCTTATGCATACCTTATTTTAAATAAGGTAAATAAGATACTGTAGGCATGGCAGGCAAGGTAAACTATAAGCATGAAGTATGCCTGGATACTGTATCTGAGAGCTCCACATGAACAGCTCTCTCTCTTTAGCTCATATCACTCCAAAAAACTATCACCTCCTATATATTTTCACGGTTATCTGGACTCCTTCCACATGCCCACTCCAGCTACCAACTGACCACACAGCTGTTGGAGGCATTTATGACTTTGGTTCGTCCAGTCTTATTAAATAACAGGTTTTCTGTTTTAGCTGGGACTGAGTTCCAGGAAATATTTACACTACATGCATTAACTTCCAATAAATACCATTTTCTAGTTTCGTTAGAAGACAGAGAGTATTTCCAGAATGGCTTGCATTTAGAGTGACTATACTAATTTTTAAAGAGCTGAAAAGAAATTTTCATGAGAATGACAACCTGCTTCCCTCACCCAAGTTGTGCTGGGCACCACCCCCAGCTACCAGAAGAGGGGAGATTGGCAAGGCCTTCTCTCCATTAGGTAGCTTGCCATCATGTTTAACAGACACCAAGATCAAATTCCCAATTTTTCCAGGCTTGTTTGGTGAAACTGGATACCACCACATCCAACAGCTACTCCAAGGGAGGTTGGATTTCACTGCTGATGGGCCTTAGAGTGCTTCCAGTGACTCCTGTTCGCACATTCCCTTGTTGCTAGTGCTGTACCAGCCCTTTTTAAAGTTGCATGCCTTTATTTAGTACTTCTCACAAATTACGCAGTAGTACCCAACAACACAGACTACTCCAACCGGTATTTTTCCTGCTAACACTGTTTTGAACCACAAATTTTGACAAAATATGTATTATTCTTAACACCGGTCTTTAGCTCTCAGCTGCCTCGCTCCCAGTTTGTGGCAGCTGCACAGCAAAGGTTCCTTTCTGCCCGTGCCTGCCCAAAGCAGCAAAACAGCTGTCAGTGCCTAAATGATGCCTGGCTCCTCGGGCTGGCACAGGATCAACTGCCCTGAACAGCACCAGGGCTTCCGAGCCTGTCAGGAGTTGTTTTCCTGCATCCTCCAAGTTTCTGGAAATAAGAGGGAACTGCTGAAGCCATCCAGGAGCACCAGGGTTACAACACAGGAGTGCTGGACCAAGTGGCAGCTTCATCCAGAGACCCCAGTGACAGCTCAATAGCTCTGTATCGAACCATTAAGTGTCTGGTGGATCAGCACAGCTGTAAATATTTAATACCAGATAGCCTGCTCAGAGTAGACCAGCACTTATTCACATTTGTCTCAGTTTCCTTCCCTAGGCACTCTGCACAGAGGGGACAGACAGATGGCCTCCAAGCCCCATCAGTGTTTGCTCCTGTGTCCCCTACCTGCACACCTTCCTCGGGGGGTGTCTGTGACTGGCAGATACCCTGATGAGGTAACAGCCTGAGCAGGTACAAGGCCTTAACAGATGGCAGAAGGTGAGTAAAGTATACATAGGAGGATCAGGAGTGCTTTTTCCAACACCAAGGGAAGAGCCTGGACACCCCACCAGTGTCCTAGAAAGGGTCACCAAGTACCTGCTGAATTATGAAGGTTGCTTCTCAGCCACAAGGATCCATCAGCACAGATTACCTTAATTGGCTAAACACAAAACTGCAGCAGCCCAGAAGGAGATTCACAGTCCTGGCTTTAGAGCCTTGCAGAGAGTGGTAATTGGCAAACATGGCATGTACTGCTGCCCAGTTTTAACCCACAGCCTCCATACATCTGCCAGTCAGGGCACCCTTAATCTAGCTGCTGGTTCAATCAAGGGCACAGAAGCTAATGGGTAGTAGCAGTCCTTACAGCAGTCATCTTAAGAACTAGAATGAAAAGCAAAGGCTTTAAAGTCACACCCTGTTCACCAGAAGTGTTTTACACAGCTCCTTCTACTGTCCAATTTCTTCCTCTTGAAGAGGCCTGTAAGTTTTGTATCCTCTTGTTCCACTGCTCACACCACTTGGAAAGTCATAATTTCAGATTAAATGCAATTCATAGCAAAGGATAAAAAATGATATTACAATTTCTTTACTGTTTAAGGCAATTGAACATTTGACCTACATCAAAATACTTGATTACAACCATTTTGAGAGGATTTAAATAGCTGTTTTCCATTCTGTACACAGGTTTACTTCAGCTTTGATATAGCTCCCTGAACAACAAATTTTTCCTGATATGGCATTATGAAGGCAAGGATACTTCCAACAGAGAAAATTACTTCTGCTCTGGGTCACAGACAATAAAACAGCACCAAATCTTGTAACTCAACACATTTAAAAGTATTTAAAAGTACCCATAGCAAACAGTGTTGATAAACCATGGGAAAGCAAGATGCAGCAGTACAGATGACTTCAGCTGCAACTGCCTCTTTCATTGTGCTTTTTGAAGCTCCCCCACAAATTAACTTGCAATCAGATTTCACCTGTGACTTGTTTTCTGCAGAGCAATCAAGGGGTTCTCAGGACTTACAGGAACCCTTAAGAAATCATTATGCAGCCAAAAGTTAACTTTCTTGGTTAGTCTGGCTAGTTTTGATTAGGTGCTAGTGCTGCTCCAGACTTTGACTTGGCTGCTACAACCCGGCCTAGTCTTCCCAATCTCAGAGGCAGCTGTGGTCTTTTCTTGTGTCCATCCCTGAGTAAACTTAAGCTTTCCAGTTCTCAGTGAGGAGAAAACAGCTGAATTGAATAAAGACTCACTTAGGGATAGGAACATTTGTTTTGTCAGGTCTGCAAAGTGCATGGCCCACAGCGAGCTGCCCCCATTCCCAGCAGGCTGGCTACAAAACGGTGTTCAGGATTAGTAGTGATGGCTCAGATGTACTTCCTTGGGTCACAAGGAGCCTACTATGTAGCTGAGGAAAAAGGGTGTGCTGGGTAGCAAGGTTTCCTCAGAATGCTAGTCTCATGTAATGTGATTATGCTGCGTGGGATCTGAGTCTGTTCTCTTACCGGCTTTTCCACCCTGTTAAGGCCTCTCCGAAATCTGTATGAAGTCAGGTAATTTCAAAAATATGAGGTTTCTTTAAGTTTCATGGAAACTCAAATTTCAAGGGAAGTGACTACAACAGTGACCTCACTATGGGAAGGACTGTAGTACTCATCTTTTGTAAGACACTGAGAAGACCCATGTAAAAGAAAGCCTCCATATATTTGGTGAAAATGTTATTGCAGTGTGCCCTCTGTGATGCAGCAGAGAATCCAACAAGTCGTAAAGGTACAGAAAAACTGGCATTTTTACTTTGTTGCCCTCAGAACTACAGCAGAACAATGAAGTTATATTAGATTTATTTGCAGAATTAAAGGAGCAAATGAAGCCACTGAGACGGATGCTTTCTTGAACTCCATGCTCTTTAGCTGATCTGCCTGAGTTTCTATGTGCCATTGAGCTGTTTTCACTTACCTGATCTTCTGAAGGGATGAAAATATTGATGGTGCCCCAAGTGAGTCTGGTGCACATCCACTCTGTGTACACCTTTGCAATCTTCTCTTAATGACACTCAAACACAGGAAAATGGAATTAATCTCCTGGAATTGGGTATTTTTGCTGAAGAAAGAGGAGAAACCTGTGTGTCTGCCAGGTGTGGATTAATTAGTGTGGTGCTGTCAAATGGTTCGTGTCCCTATAATCCAAAGGGAATCTCCAGAACAATAAATTTGGATAAAGTACCTACCTTCCTGCATGGAACTAAGTTTTCATTTTCATCAACTAAATCATGTGCTGCCTGGAGACAAAACCTGGTCTGAATTAGCCTGTAGTACAGGAAGTCATTACCCTCTTACCATAGGCATTCACTGCGGTAATTCTCACACAAAACCCACACATTTTTCTTTTTTTCATCTTACCAAGGCCACAAGTTATGCAGATTCTGTCTCATCAGGTTATGTATTACTTTTTATAATCACTTATTTTCCCTGCTTGGTTGTGTGAGTCAGCACAGGCGAGACACAGGAACAACCACAAAACCACAAAGATGACGTTCATTTCCCTTACCTCATCAACCAGGGGATCCCCGAAGCAGCACCCAGGCAGAGGCACACAGGTGGGACACAGGCACCATGGAGCTTGGTCCATGCCAGAGGATCACCAAACCTGCTGTCCTTGCCTGTTTATCAGGGATTCACACAGGTATTTTACCACTATGTTTGATCTTTTCCTGAAGCAGAGCAGGAATCTCAAGCATGTCTGATAGGGTGCCTCTAAGTCTCTCACAGGCTTACGTTATCTAAACACAGATGTTCTACTTGTCAAACACACAGTGCTAAACAACAATTAGTATGATGTATGTGTTTTTCTACACCCCAGCTGCAAGTCACTTCAGTGTGTTTATAATCCTACTCACCAGCCTTCTGCTATTATCCCAAGTTGGTTGTTCATATCACAATAAAAACATTGTGCCAGCAGGAGCTAGGGAGGGAGGAAAAAACTTGAACACTTTGCAAATGTGAAGGAAACAAATTGAATTCCACATCCCAGTATCTTCTCAGAGTTACAGACTGCTAAAAAATTGAAGACTACCAGGTAAAATGTAAGATTAATTTCCAGATTTCCAGTGTTCCCAATTAGGTGCTATTTGACAGAATTCTACTTTTGAGGTAGAGAGTCTCAGGACATCAGGTTCTTAAGAAATGCGAATCAAGATGTGCAGCCAGTTATCTTACCAACTTACCTCCCCAGCTGGTTCACTGAAAAGTTGTTCAATATCCGCTGTCTTCTGTCCTAAGGGCCACCTCTCTTCACAGGCATTTTGGAAACCCAAACATTTGGGGGTGAGGAGAGGCCAGTAAAATAAGACTGTAGGCAAGAGTCTTGCAAGGTGTAGGCTAACAGACTGCGGGAGAGATGCCCATACTGTGGGCACAAACCAAACCACAGCCTGCTGTCGGGCGCTGAGGGCAGAGACACCTCCCTCACCATGAGAGCCTGCCTGTACTGCTGCTGCTGGAGTGGTGCCACTGCTGCCTGCAGGCCTTTCATGGCTGCGAGGATGAGGTGGAGTGGCTGAGGACACAGAGCTGAGCTTCTCCTCAGAGGGAGGTGGGTGGGAAATGGGACAGTGAGCAAGAGCTTGGAGGTCAGCGTCAGTCCCTGGAGCTCTACTGGAGCAGAATGAAAAGGCAGCATCTGGGGCTGGGATTAAGGAAAGCAGGCATGCCAAGAGGCGTGTCAAAGGTTCCGCAGGTCATGTTAGAAAATGTGAGAGTACCTGCAGGAAACTCTTCTCTGAATCCACAGTTGAGCAAAAAGGTTTTGGCTGTGTGTACCAACTGAAGAGCCAACAAGGCTGGAGGCCCCTGTGCTCTCAGGTATGCACGTGGACTGGCACAGAAGCAGGAGTTGCTTTGCCTGATGGCATTTTCCCAGACAGATGAACTTTGGGAAGTCCATGGTCTACAGACTAGGGCATAAAGGACAATCAAGCTCAGATTCCCTTCATATTTATTATTCTTGGCAGGCCTTTCAAAAGATATATCAGTATCACAAAGAAAGACTCTTGATGCTAGCAAGGTGTTTCAAGCAGGATGAGGAAATACCTGTTGAAAGAGTGCTGCTAAGGCACTCTACAGGAATGAAGAGATGACATGAGATCTGGCTTATCCAAAGAAGGAAAAGTCCAACAAACAAGAGTAACAACCAGAACGACTTTTGAGAAAGACATTTCAGTTTATTGTCAAGACACTTTCTTCCCTCTTTTCTCAGCAAGTATTTTAGATAATTTCTAACATGGACTTTTAGTTCAAAGAGGTCACTACAGCTTCCCAGACACTGGTGATCATTTGCGAGAGCAAGTCTGTGGCACAGAAAACAGTTTTTTAGATTCTTTGTTCCCAAAATACAACAGGGCTCCACATGAGGTTGTCACATCATGCAAGAAACTCATCCCATGCATTTGATGACTAATGCATTGCAGTCAGTCCTGGACTTCAAAGCTGCACTTCAGAAAAAGCTATTATGTTACACAGTTTGCTTGCCTTGGATTGTGCTTAACAGTCTAAAACCAGAGTACTGCTTGTGGTATTTTAAACTCATAAATAACCTATCAACTACTTTTCACACTTTCCACAGGCCACAATCTAAAATTCTGACAAATTTTGCAAGAAAATGCAGCAGTGAATGGAGAAATCAGTCTTAATGTTCCATGTTGGAATAAAGAAAGGGCTGTCTCTTGAATATGACATTGAGGTACATTTTTTCCTGTATATCACATCACAAGAGACCTTTCTGTGGAATTTGTTTCATCTTTGCCTTATAAAGATCCAAGTGCGCTGTGTACGGGAATATGCCAACCTCATTTGGGATCACCAGTGGTTTGATACCGTGTATCCATGACTTGCAAATGGACTTAAGCTGCCTTAGACCCAAACCTTGACTTCTGTGCAACTGCATGACCTTTGCTCCCAGCCACACACTCCCTGTGCACACATTTCCCTTTAGATCTCCTTTCTGAAATGCACTTTTGTTTTGTATTAGGACTCTATAAAAAAGTAAATACATTAAAATCATTATCACTCCCTAGTCTGTGATGGCTGTACTGACTGCATAAACCTGGGCTTTGCTTTTTAAATCCTTTTGACTACACTGCAGCTCCAGTTGGCACAGCAATTTGCAACAATCACCATTTCCAGGTAGCATACTACAACATCCTGATCAAGGCAAAAAAGATGGCACCATCTTTTACTAAGGCAGCTTCTCAGCTGGTGATGCTGCCCTGGGCACCAAATTCTTGTGTCATTGCAATGCTCTTTCACCTGTTTTAAACCGACCTAGAAATCAGGGTTTCCCAAATTTAACTCCCAAAGGCAGGAATTTCTGTGCCCATTTTCTGTAACCCAGTGTGAAAGGACTGTCAGAAACAGCCAGTAATTTCATTTGGAAAAAGTAAACTGAGTAGATATTTGACTGACTTTAGAAGAAGACATTAGTGCACTACCGAGATGCACATGAGTCACATTCCTCTTCAGATGACAGGTAAGTCATTTAGTTTCTTGTATTCCTTATTTGTTTGTAGGATTTAATCTCGTGGTGTTTTGGGGATTTTGGTGGTTTTTTGAGGTTTTTGTTTTGTTTTAGGTTTGTCTTTGTTTCTATAATTTACATATTTTTTCCTCCCAAGTTAGTTTTTACCATCTAAACATGGAACTTAAATTTTTACTGTTTTTTTCCAGAGTTAGTGAAAATGCAGAAAATTCTGCTACTTTATGTGTCCTGACAGCTTTTCTTTTTTTTTTTTCCCTTCACTAGCTAACAGTTCTGGTTCTATACTGAAGGTTGGAGCACAGCAGTATACTACAGACAGAAGCAACTCATGTACATTGTGATTGGACTTTCTTCTCTTTATACCTCCCCACATGCTTATACACATACATTCGGATTCACTACTAACAATTTCCTACTGAAAATCAATGACATTTTCCATTAGCATTGTTGGGAGAAGCATTGATTGGCCCTTAAAAGGTTGGTTGCACATTATGTGAAAGAACCCAACTGCAAAGAGCTAAATTTGCAACATAAAATGTACCCAGCATTCTGCTGGGGAAGTATTATCAAGGCTTTTACCCGGTTTTTCAGGATAAGATATGACACAGCACATCTTTATCAAACATTTCTGTATTTTTACTCTGTTGAGTGTTTATTAATTCACACCAGGGCAGCCACAGTCACAATCCAGCACTGCATAGTTGCAAGATTTTAATGCTGCACTCTGATTTAAGTTGATAACACCTCTTTAGAACCAAGAAAATTATCAGTTTTGTCAGAAGACTTTCCTAGTCTTAACCATGCAAGAAATCACTTCTGAAAGTTATTCAGAAAATGAAGTAAGTATATGGGGGGAACTCATGAAGCTACCAAGGGCATTATATAGTTACTGCGTTCCCTTTGGTGAGTACTGAAGTGATTTTAAATAAAACAAATAAAATGATTCCTCATTGCCACTGTAAGTTACGTAACACACAGTTCTACCATTAAAGTCTTTTAATTCTCTCCTATAAAAGCAAACAATGCATCATTTTGAATCACTTAAATGTACTGTGGCAACAGCTTTGTTTGAACACTGACTGCTGCTGTGAATGGCTTTTCCAGAACTTTGTGGTATCCAAAGAATACCTGACAAGATCTATTTGCCTGCAGTGGTATTAACACATTCACCCCTGTGCTGCATGCATGAGTGGCCCCTCTTTGCTCCAGGAAATGACTGAAGGTTTAGCAAGTTATCCCAGTGCAGGTGTCTGGAGACCTGTAGCCAGTCCATTGGGACCAATGGATGCAGAGTTCTTGGTAAAAATTAGACAAGATCAGTCTGAGCTTTGATCTTCCCAATCCCCTTTATTCTTTCCAGACTTCAGGCCTGGTGTTTCTACAGAACCCTCCCAAGCGCCACCTACCCAGCGTTGCCTGAGGTCTCCTAGAGCATTCCTCACTTCAGCCCATTACTGCTCCTCTAAGCTCTCCCAATTTTGCATTTTCCTCTTCTAAATTGTTAGGGGTTTTGGTTTTGGTTTTTTTTTTCCTCATGTTTGACTGACTTCAGCCTTCTGCACCCTTTGAATTAGGATGAAACACACGGACTAAAATTTCTTTTTCCCCTTGCTGTGGCTATTCCATTGTTCCTTTGCCTTCTTCTCTCTTCTGTACTTGCTGAAACTTCTTTATCATCTCTAATCTGCATTAGCCTGCCCACCCCCTACCTTATTCTGTGCATTCACTGTACTTCTCAGTAATCTCCCTGTTTCACCTTTTCTGCCAGTGACTTCTTTCAGGCAGAGCCCTATGCATGAACCAGCATCCCAGTCCTGGTTTCTCAAAATCCTGTCTCCATCATATCCACTTCTTTCCCAATTCTTTTCACTGATATCCAGTAGCCTTCCAAACCTCCTCTCACCAAGCTATTGCTCCTTGCATAACCTCCATCATTTCAATTAAGTTCTCCCTTCCAGTATACAAACAGTACTGAAGGCTTGTAAATGTCCCAGAGCTTTGTGAATGTATTAATAGAGTAACTGGAAGGCTCTAATTCACAGGGGGACTGGGGCTGCCTACATCTCAGAGCAGAACTTTGAACATAAAGGAATGACACATGAAATGAGTTAATATAGGGCAGAATTTCGAAAAAGACTGAAGTTGAAAACCATTCCCAATAAAAGGAAAACCAGAAATGGATCTCACATCTAGCCTCAGTAAAGATCCTTGTTTTAGGGGCAAACTGTAGACCAGCTGCAAACTCCGAACAAGCCCTGTAACAGCATGATGGCATTAAGCATAAGGATGACAAGTCTGCTTTTTCTCTTCAGCACAGCCAAGTCTGCACGTGTCCTCCCTCTCCTGCTCTGGATGTCTTTAGCAGAGGTTTGCTAAACTTAATCTACAATTGTAGACCAATAAAACCACAACTGCCAAACCTCCCTATGGAGGAGCCTTACTGCCTAAGAAAGTAACTTTGAAGTTGTAAGTGTGACAAAATAATTAACCAGGTCTGCCTGCGGGGAGATGACATGGTGACACCTCCGTGAGGAAGTTACATCAGCTACCTAGGTAAACAGTGTAAGCACCATTAAACACATTTCAGCATATTTAAGGTATTTCACTACATCTTGCACTGTGTAAAATGTAGCCATGCAGCAACATCAGTAGGGCTGCATGAACACTGCCTTCTGCATGCCAGCCGAAGCCTGAGCTTCAGCCCAAGTTCACCTTACATCAGATGGGGGTTTTAGAGGAGCATCAAGGCTACCTGTGGCCAGAGAGGAAGAGAGGAAATTCAGCCTGTGCAACACTCAAGTTTAACCTCATCTACCTGCACTGACAAAATGGTGTGCATTTAAGCCTGGCTTCTCCAGAGAGTTCCCCACATAGCCCATAAAACAACGAGCAGCATCAGCTGGCCAGCACCAGGGAATAAGCTGGCTATGCTCCCTCCTACAGGCACTTGATGCAAAATGCTGCAAAGGGCTGCAGAAGTTGCAGGCACCAGAGCTATAATTTTCCCCAGTGCATCAATTTTTCACTTAGATGATTTTCTCATTTGTAAACAATAAAACAAAGCCTGAGTATTTTTTATTACACATTATCCTCTCAGGATGGTGGCATGAGGACTGGCTAGCATTTAGCATGGCTTTTAAAGGAACAGTACCTGCTGTGAAAAGGACGTAGTCCTTTCACGTTTCATATGATCAGCTGTGGGAGACAGACCAAAGCAACATTCACACGACGTTTAGTGCAAAACATTCTGCCACTGCTATCTCTTTGTAACAGAGCATAGCTCAGATCAGTATTAATAATACCTGAAACAATCTACTTTATCCAATTAGGTTTTATTTTCATTTTAAAAATCCAATGGTTCTTTAAATATAGTTAGCATATAAAAATGGCAGAAAGTTCGCTGCGCGCCAGTTAATCCCACCCTTGTTCCACTGAGTGCAGCTGGATTCAACTTGTCCATTTCACTTCTCACACACTCTGCTTATAATCTGGTTCTCCAAGAATTTTAGTTTTCTGGGACAGGTTGCAAGTAGGAGAGAAGTAGTAGAAACATTCACACGACACTGGAAAAAAGCTTAGGATTATTTCAATTTTTTTAGTCTCAAAACTGAGATACCAAAATGGGATGGATGTGTAAGTACACTTTAGTTGTCTCTAAAGTGCATTAGTAAATTTTGCAATGAAGGCTGGAGATTAGTAGCTGGATGCATGGATTATGGCATTCAGTGGGTTGCCATACGCTGTGGGACAGATCTTTTGAAGGAGATTTTAATCGACTCAAAAGACAATATGGCAACTGGCAGGCTTTTTCTTTATTGAAGCAAAGTCACAGCATTTTCAGCACTATTCCCCTCTTGTGAAGGGAAGAGTTAAACGAAGGCCCCTGAAATTTACATAACTAACAAGTAAAGGATTGAAGAAAGAGATTACAAGCATATTTCTCTAAAATAAATAATCTACAAAGAGTGCTTTTTCTTCTTAAAAGCAATCTAAAAATGTAAAAATTCTACGGTAAGGAGATCAAAAGATATTTTAACAACTTTCAATATTTACAAACAATACAAAAACTGCGCATGCCATCAAATGATGCAAAATTCATATTAAAAATTAAAAGCTTCATTCCTACCAAGAACCAAAAACTCCAGCCGATATTTCAGTTTTAATTAAATGGTCTTCTTTACAATTGGAAAAACCTTTAATGTTTTTATTATCTGTAAAATATACAATAAAAACGAACCTCACTAAATTATTAAGGTTAAAAAAGAAGACCAATACTGCAGGCAAATCAAAAAGGAAAGTAACTGTAACTTATTCTTTGGTAACCAAAAGTTAGCAAGTGTCTGTATTTCAAGTGATGAAAAGTAATAGTCTCCCCATTTTGACAAATGAAAGACAGATTTCTGGCAAAACACAACTCCCAAGTTTCAGTTTTGAAAGATGGGCTCCACCTACAGCTTTGTAGTGCAAGTCAAATTTCTCTTTCTAATTCAGAAACACAACTGTCCTGGTTCCGGCCAGGACAGGATTAATTTTTTGCAGTAGCCAGGAAGGGCTGTGGCCAGGACACAGAGGTTATTCTACGCCACCTCACAACAGTGCTGGGGACAAGGAAGTGGGGCAGCAGGTCACACATCACCAGGCTCTGCTCTGCGTGGTGAGCAGTCACGCGTGAACCATTCACCTCTTGGGTGTGCACTCTAACTATTGTTGCTGTTACTGTCAGTTTTCTTATTTCACTGTTGTTTCCAGTAGATTTTTCTTCTATCAGCTCCCAACCTTCACCTTTTGTGCCTCCAATCCTACTCTCCAGCCACCCGCAGAGGTAAGAGCAGAGGGGAGTGAGCAAACGATACATGGTTTGGAGTGTTTTGGTGGGAACACTAAATTGGGGAATACTGTTCCTAAACCATGACAGTAACTCTTCCAAATTCTGGCAGTACACTGCTTCATTCATCTCCCACTTTCCTGCTGTCTGCTTGCATCCTCTGCACACATCCAGCTGTTCTAGTTCTCTAAGGGAATACTCCAGCCAAGGAAGCAATTCACTTGGAAACGAGTGTTTCACCAAGCATATGCGTGTGGCTGCATAGCAGCTAGTAGTGTGTTATAAAATCAGCTCCCTTTTCCACATCAACTACATAGTTCATTTTCCCTCAGGAAAAAGAATTAAAGTACAGTACCCTGGACCAATCCATAACCTGGTGAGCTCATTGCTCGAGCAGGACACACTTCATCGAACACGGGGCCGTACCCACTACGGAGCTGTGTAACCCCAGCACCAACCCTACCACCTTCTCTCACAGGTGAATGTGCCTCATTGTGCCTCTCTCTGCTTAACAAATGCACTACGCTGCATAACTACGATGCTTCTGAACCAAATGTCCAGCTTGTACCACAGGAGCCTTCCCACTTCAGGCTTATTCCTAAATTTTGCTTGCACAATTGCAGTCTCAAGAAAAAGAAAAACTTCACACCCCTACAGACTCTAGGAAAACTTCCCCACCCCACCCCACAAGAGGACTTCTAAGGCTTTACACAAAAAATTCAACTGTTAACTTTCCTTAAGCCACAGACCACTCATTCAAAGCAAGTGCTCCCCACCCCAACCCAACCATGCAGAACCATCATCGCTTTAGCATTTAAACATTCACATGCAGTTCGTGGAATAAATGCTCAGCAAAGTAACCTTGTCCTGGTCTGGGCTTTCTTCTGGAATCTAGTCCCTGTGATTTTCTAGACTAATATCCAAAGCCTTTTGTCACACTGCCTTTTAACTTTCTTCAGCTGAAGAGTTTAGATACTTCCTTGAAGCACCTGGTTGAGTCATTAAGTCTACGTGGGCTGAATCCAAGGTCTCCTTGCAGCCTGCCTCCTCAGCATACGGAAAGTCATTCATGTCCATTTCATCACTGTTAAACGTATCAAGCTGCCTCTCTTGCTGCTCTTCCAAAGTCCTCCGGACCCTGCCCTCCGACTGCTCCACCACTTCCCCGTCTCCTTCACTAATGACAGTCATGGGGCTGCTCTGGATGCGGTTGCGGACGTTGTACTTGCTGCTGGCAGCAGACGGGGGTGTCCGTGACCGGCCGTACCTCGTGCCAGAGAAGGACATGCTCCTTGGCATCAGGCCCTCACTCTTGGCCCACTCTTCCTGGGCCCGTTTGCTCTTGCTGGGTGAGCAGCTGGCAGGGCTGTCGGAAAGGTCGGGGGAGGCATCTATCTTTGTCCGGTGGAACCTCGGGTCCGTGTTCTTCAACATCTCTGCTGCGGACATACGGGAACTGGTGTCACAGCGGCTCCCCTTCTTCAGCAGCAGGGCTTTGAAGTTGTCATTGCTGGTGCTGCTCTTGCGAATGCTTCTCTGAATAGATCCGGCTTGTTTGAGGGCAGCTAAATTTGGGGAAGCACCAGTGGGAGTTACGGGGGGCGATGGAGAATGGTTGCGGGTACGGTCGTCTTCAGAATCTTTACGGCCAAGGACTTTCCTTTTGGATCTGAGTTTGAAACACACACAAAAAAAGAGGACAACACAAAAATGAAACATTTTACCTCCCCTAATTAAACTCCGTTTAGAGGGATGACAATGAATTAAGCTAAAGCAGAGACAGGGAAAAGGGAGAAGTGATCTAAATCTAAAGCATGAGTAAGAACACCACCAGAACTGTACAGGCACTAATGCAGGTATTGGGGATGTAAGTTTATTACTCTTTTTCTGCAAATCTGGAACAACGAAACTACTAAAACTGGCAATACTGATGTTCAAAACGCTTTTGCAAATTTAGTGAATCAGGTTTTCTGGAGTCAGTATTCAACTGCTCAGACTAATGTGCTATGAAGATTTATACACCATGCTATTTCTCTGTTAATTTGGGGACTTGATTCAAAATATGTCATCTAGAGTATATGGGTTGTTTTGTTTCATTTTACGATTTCATTGGACACTCTCTGGAGAATTAGAGGTGTAGTTTAGTGCACTTTCCTTTAGAAAAAAGGACACAGCAATGCACTGCTGCTGAAAATGGAGAAAAGGGAGCCACATGTAACAATTCCGGATTAAATGATTTTAAAAAAGAACCTCCCTAATCCAAATATTAAATAAATAGCCAAAAAAACTTCTCCAGCTCCAGACAAAATTCACAGTTATGTTGGTGCTCTGTCATTGCAATTTTCAACTAAATGAAGGAGAGACCAACTTCCTGGCAAGAAAGTTATCTTTCCAAATGAAAAGGCAGAGTGTTTACCTATTTAAATGCGAAGTGCAGGGATAACACATAAAAAAAAAAACTAAGAAATAACCATGGAACTGGGAATAAGTGGAAACTGGACTTTTATTGCCTCATTTTCACATTACTAGAAATCTTAAAGAAATGTCCATGCCTGGTATCTGTAGCACAGCTGCTTTGTTTCTTTGCTGACTGAGCCAGAATTAATTAAAAAAGATTGTATAAAGCCCAATTTTAAATATGATATTTTGGCACAAGTTTAAAACAAGTCAACAGACTTCTTAGAAATATAAAATTATAATGCTATAAAACTCCATATTAATTTTTATCAACCATGTGTTCAGTCCACAGCATTCCCCTTGTAAAACAGATTTCTAATTAATGTGATCTTTAGCTTTACTTTCCTAAAAGCCTTGAGATTTTGCCAAGACAAGCTCAAATGTGTTCATGCACCACAGCCTACTAATAATTTAAAAACCCCCAAAAACAAGGGAGCAAGATCCATCAGCTGAGTAGGTGGCAGCAGCAGACATTGCCGTAGGTTGTGCCAAGACCTTGGAGTGATCCTGTCTCTCCTAAGCGGTGAAGTTCATGCATAGCTCACTTGTGATACCCCCACAGGCAGCTGTACCAGCTGTTACTTACAGCAGCTGCTGCTGCCTCCACCTGTCTTTCTGGAATAGGAATGTAATACCAACGTCCTTTCAGCCTGAGGATGAATGGACACCAGAAGACAGCAAAAGGATAAAATGATGACTTCAGGAGCGGCCAATGTAGGAGCCTCACCTAGATTTAACTGTGTTTTAGTGTGTAGGCAGCTTGGATGCTCTGCGAGTCTGTATGTGAACATGTGTGTACATTTATTACAGGGAAAAGATTTTCCTTCATTAGGGTTTTGGCTGCCTATGGGTATCTTTAAGCACTGCAATGCTGGGTTTGTACTGCTACCAAACCCCTAATTAAACTGGAAAAAAAAATTCAATTGCAAAGATCTGCACGGAAAGACTTTGTTATCCTAACTTGGAATGATCCAGTAAGACTGTGAATGCAGTGTAGAGCAGTCAGTTTGCTGGCAGCACCTAGCCAGCTTTTCTCAGTATGTACGAATTATGGAAGAAACTTGAAATTAAGAACCAAATTTGGTTTTGGTGGCTTTTCAGACACAGACAGGGTATATGTTCAAGCAAAACTATGACTTAAAACTTAGGACTGCTCTTCCTGTACTTAATGCACATACCACTAAATTTCTTGTCTTGCTCCAAAGCACATATTCAAGAGTGCCAATTACTGAAATAATACCTCTTAGAAAACTAGGGGCAAGCCAACACCTTTTTTATTAATTAACAAGCAAGGAAGATACTGGTTTAAGTCCAAAGCCAGCAAAAGCAAGGTCTTAATAAAAAATGTGTCAAGTCTGTCAATCCAGTTCCATTGTCCATTTCCCCACAAACTCACGAATTAGAGGTATGTGCATATACACAGAGATCCACTCTGTATCTGCATACATAATGGAGAAAGGCTACTGGCCAGAATATCTCATTCTAAAACCAGATATGCCACAGTTCTAGCGAGTGCCATGCAACACGAATGCAACAGACCATTTTCAGAACGGCTCCTACAGGCCAAGTCCTAAGGCGTAACAGTAAGTTACAAAAAGTCAGTATCATATATATGTAATTTTTGTATTGCCTGGAACTGACTTGTTTTCAAAGACGGAAAAAAAATAGCACTTGCATCCAAAATGCTGCAGCCTCCCAGCTCCCAGCTGCTCTGTTCCCGCCCCTCACTCCCGACGCTGCAGACCTCGGGCACAGCTGTGCGCGCTGACCGCACACCGGGATAATAACCCCGCACTCCGCGGCGGCGGGCGGTCCCTCTGCGGGCTGCAGTGCGCGGAGCAGCCACGCGATGGCGCCGGCGCCACGCCCAGCCCGGCCCGGGNTTTGACGTCTAAGGTGAACAGCACAAAAATCTAGCTGCCACTAGGGATGATTTTGTTTTCAAGGGAAATTAATGATGTCATTAATAATAGAGCCAGTATTGCACATTTCATTCATGAATCAGTTTGACACAAAACACCCGACCTCAGGCTGGATTATGGCAAACTATAATCCAGCGTTTGCCATATGTTTTGCCATATGACTGACATGTTGTGTTACTTGCCAGTTTCAGCCACGCTTGCCATGAAGCATTAGCGTTGAGCCTCTGTCCCAAACTGCACCATATAAGCAGCGAAGAGAGTAAAAAGAGATGGAGAAGAACGAGAATGAAACAGAAAGATACACAGAAAAAGCAACAGTAGAGTTAATATGGCAGATTGAGAACAGTACAATAAATACTAGATGTAACTCGATATTTTAAAGGGCAAGGTATTTATAATATTATCTACATCCATTTAATCAGGTTGGTTTTAGTTCAGAATGGACTAAATACATTTGTAAAACAATAAAACGTTAGTTCTTTTCCTCATCTTTTTCACATATAGCCTTAGTACAAAGTTGACAAATACGTGCTTTCTGTTAAAGCAGTGACTGTTGTAATTGGGTGTTTTAGTAAAACAATGTTAAACTTATTTTTGAGAGACCTACTGGACCTCACAGTACAGGAAGGGCAGTTTCAGCAGTACCTGTGAATGGCTGCAAAAAGATCCTCAGTAGTCCTTGGTCTCGCTGGTGTTGCCACTCCGTCTGTCTCTTCCCCATAGCTACTGCTCGGCAGGAATGAACTACTGGCTGTGTCTGATTCAAACACCTCCACTGTGCAAAGAGAACAAACAATGCAGTCAGTCTGTCACTCAAACCCCAGGGACACGTAATCCTGAAACCAGCCCTCACTGCCTCTAAGGAGCAGCATCCGATGGACTGAGTGAATGCAGCGCTGTCATTATGGTGATTTCAGATCAACGCCTGCTTAGGGAACTGCAGTGCATGAAATGCCTGTGCTTGCTCACACGTAACAGGCGGAGAACAGTAACAGAAGAAAATTTGTACGGTTTCCACTAAAATGCAAAATCAAAATTAACAAATTAACTGTTTTCATAGCATTCTTTAATACTAGCACGGTTAAATAAAGCGCAATTTTCTTTCTGTGTCTGCAACAATGCAAAGTCAGAAAAGAACTGTAAGAAAACTCATGAAATATAATCAGATCCCTGCAACTTTCTTTTTTTGTTCTAGTTGTAACAATCACAAGAGGTTCTGCCCTCTATAGAATCCCACCTCAATGCCAGGATGGCTATTCTCACTCCCTACCTTCTCTAAAATAGCTACTGCTACATCTGAATTAGTCAGAGAAAAGAGACTCACCACTTTCGTTCCCTTGAGATAGGTGCCCGTCAGTGTTACTGCCACTGTCTTGGCTGCTCCCTGAACTGCTTCCTTCATCAAAAGCAGACTGCTCCTCCTGCCTGGGTTCTTCTTGAACTGGTGATGCAGCAGGCTGTACCACAAAGGCATTCGCTCCCACTGTCTCAGAGAAGGTGAATCCAGCAGCTCCTCCCTCAGGAACCAGGCTGCCAGAGTCCATCTCGCTAGAACCGAGTCCATCTGTAAGACAATTTCTCGCCTCCTCACAGTGTGCAAGCACAGCGTCTCTCTTAGCTGGGCTTCTGGCAGTATCACTCACTTCAGCTGCTTTCTCCACTGTAAGGTCTAACTGTGGAGGTGGTACCAGAAGGAACAGCTTGGGCTTCTTTGAAATAGGAGGTGGTTTCTTGCTTGGCAATACAACCTGAGTCTTGTCAGGAGAAGTTGGTGACCCCTGAAGTGACATGCCAGAAGGGAGGTCTTCACTCTGCACTGAGGACTCAGGTGTGTCATCAGTGGCTGACCCCAGAGCATTCGCTTCAGAAGACTTCTTCAGACCTACTGCACTCACAGGCTTTTGATCACTGTCAAGTACATGTGTGTTATCAGAGAGAATGAGAGGAGAACCCCGAGACAGTGTTTGAACTGCATTTTTAAATGAAGCACCTGGAGTTTTCATTTCCTCGTCGCCTAAGATGCTACTGAGTTTTAGTGAGAGAGATGGCTTTAGCGAAGATTGTGATGATGAATTTGCAGTACCCTTTTCCTGAGAGGTGGTTTCAGCAGCAGATTCAGCTGATGGTTCACCTTCTGTTGATTTTTTCACAGACCTCAACTGCACCATTTGCAGCGCTTTGGTGGTTACTAAGGGCATCACAGGCCTGGATGCATCTTGCTTACTGAGTGGCTGTTTCACCGGACTGTAGCAAGAATCGTCCTGGTTGCGTTTCTTAAAAGAATACTGTGGGTATATTGTTGCACCTTTTGTTATTTTGGGATCAAGCGGTGGTGCTGGTGGTGGGACAGCTATGGAGCAAGGAGGAGGAGGAGGAACAGGGGAAGAGAATGAACTGATGGACGCTTCTTGAGGAAACCATGGAGCAGTCCGAGCAAAGGAAGAATTTACACTGGCTTCTGGCGGAGGAGGGGGGAACGTGGGAGAGGCCGACAACGGTGACAGATCCATGACTTCTGCTGGAGGAGGAGGAGGGGGAGGAGAAAGTTCAGGGCAATGTGGAGGTGTTGGAAGAGGAGGTGGTGGAGGAGGTGCACCAGAATCCGGAGGAGGGCTCAGAGCAGGGTCCAGTTTCTTCACACTCACACTCCCTTCAGTAGATGTATTTGAAGAAAGAGAAGTGGATGACGAAGACATGGAGACTGAAGACAGAAGAGAGGACTTCCTTTCAGGCACTTTAGGCTTCAGCTTGGATTTCCCACTTCCTGATGATGCAGATTTTACAAGTACAGGCACTGGAGTAAGCGCAGTGGGTGTATTGGACTGGCTGGAGTACCCACTTGATGGTGACGTGACTCGGTGGGATTTCTCCGGAGAAGCACTCTTTGGTTTGGCCAGTCCACTGGGCACTTGTGGCACAGAAGCCCTTGAGCCATCACTGAAGTGGCTGATGCTGTAATCGCTGAGAGCAGATGATGTACTGGCAGAATGGGTCACTGGAGATTTCACCTGGTCATCTGCCACTGCGGCATAGTCGCTGTAGTAACCCCACTGGTCAGCATACTCTGACTTTATGCTACTTGTTTCACTCTGGGAGGGAGTGACTGTGCAGATGGAGTACAGGTTTGGAGCAGTGGTGGACATCATGCTGCTACTCGCACTGACCGAGCTTTGGCTGCGGGAGCGCAACACCCAGGGATCCTCATAATCACTGCAGGGGCTCTGGGAAGGGGAGCTGCCATTTTTGCAGTTGAGATTCAGCTGCAGAGAATGCTGGAGCGTGGCAATGAGTGTTTCATCAAGTACCTGTCCATTGGATTGGGCTTTTTTCTTAGGCATCCTTCTGAGTGAGTCTGTTCTGGATGGCGGCAAAGGTGGCTTCTTTGCCTTTTTCAGTGAGATGTTTCTTGCAAGGGATTTGTCACCTTGGCCTGACTGGTCATCCTGATGCTTCTTCTCCTTTCCTTCAAAGACATTTATCACACTGTCTCTGGGGTTCTCAAAACCATTAGTGCTGTTGCATGGAATGTCTGACTTCAGTCCGGAGCCCATATGCATGGGGCCATAATAGCCATCGTGGTCCAAGGAATACAGGGAGGTAGAATCGTCCCTGACCGACGTCCTCTCCAGGCTGCTGCTGCTCAGGTTGCTGCCGGGTGTGGCACAGCCTGGTGTGGTACAAACCACCTTGTGTGAAGGGGTCTCACTGTTTTCTGAAGACTTGTACAACCAATGCTCCGTGCTACTCACAGCTGCCTGTGCTCGCTCCCCAGAATAGCTGGATTCACTCCGATCATCGCTGTCCTGCGAAGGGCTTGCTAAAGCAGCCGTGTTCCTACAGCTGTAGCTCATGCTCTGAGACCCAGCCTCTGCATTCCCAGGAGTGCTAAGAGAGACAGCAGAGTCACCAAGAGAAAGCATCATGACAGTGTTAGATGGGATGGTATCTGAAGTCTGTGAGTGACGTGTGGAGCTACTCTCACTCCAGTTACCACTTGAAGAATGGTGGTCTTCTTTCCCACTTATTGCACCGCTGGCAGTACGACTGTCTCTCGAATTTGGGTAGGCAGTGGAGCTGGTAATTTTACTATCCAATGATCCAACACTCTGGGCAGCGTGAATAAGGATAACTTCCGAGGAGGATGACAGTGTTGCATTGGGTATGATGCTTGTTGAGTAGGTGGCATGAGGAGAGACCACACATGCTGGGCTTGAGGACTTCTCGCTATCACAGCTTCTCACCTCTTGGGACTTTGGCCTCGACAGGGTCCCCATCGTGGGATTATTCCTCAGATGCACAACACTATCATCCACTTGCAACTTACTTATCTGGTGGGGTAAAGTGCCAGCAATGTCTTCTGTCTGCCTCGACATCATGCTCTGTGTCTCATCTAGGGACTGCAGAGACACTCTCGCACCAACCCGAGGCAAGCTGTGAAAACCTATGTCGCTGTTTTGGCGAGAAGCAAATATAACTGCAGCAGAATCACTCATCACTGACATGTTTCCAGATGAGCTGGAGAACTGAGACATCTGGGCTGCAATGCCTTGTCCTTTCTGTGCTCGTATTCTTCTCATTGAAGGGGGCACAACTTTAACTTCCTCCGTCTGGCAGCTGGTGTCCTTGGTTTCAGAGCGCTGCATAGCAGAGCGATAGCTGTCTAGTCTCCCTAGCGTGGAACAGTGATCTGGGACATACATCGAATGCCCTCGGAAATCACTTTGGCCAGTACCAACTGCTGGAGTCAAAATAAAATAATTATTTCTTGAAGCGCAAATTCACATTTATCTTCTCACTCATTCAAAAAGAACCCAACCCAGCAAACTGCCCGATCCCCATGCTCCTGCAGGTTATGCCTTCTGAAGAAGAATCTGCAACAATGGATTTTTCAGAGGCATCATCTGTTTCCTGCATTTCTCTTCCCTTTTTCCTTATTACCGGGAACCCTCTGCTTACAGAATTGTCTGCCTTCCTGCCGCACATTCGACACACGAAATCCTCTGTTTATGACATGGTAATAATTTCCATAGTAATCAGTTGTGTCAGAAACCAAGTAGTACTATTTGACTTCCAGTAGGCAACGCAGCAGGAACAGACAAAAGCCTGAGAAACGTGAAGTGTGCTCCCATGCTAATGCCTCATGCAATAAAGAAAAGGGGAAGGAGATCTGGAGACTAATACGAATAAAAAAATTCTGCTTTTTACAAGTATTACATTTCAGAAAAAAATGTTTCAGGAGACACAGATAGCTCTCCAAGTCCTGCAGTTTGTCTGAAAGAATACTAACACATGGAAACACGCATTGTTTTACCACAAATAATACAGATGCTATAACAGCATTTATATAAACATTATCCAGCACTGCGAAGAAAGCCATTAGATAACGTTTCTCCATACAACTCTATTTTCTATTTATCATAAAGGAAAAATTCTAAGAGCTGGGGAAAAGAAACAGCTGGTATTGATGGTTGTCTCATCCTCAGCACCATCAGGAAATAAAAAAATAACCACTTCTTCTAAAAGAAGGAATAATCACACATTGGCATAACTCCCCCCACCCCCAGCTTTGAAGACAATGGAAAAACAGTTTTAGTTCAAAATATAGTTACCACTGGGTCAATAGAATGGATTCTAGGGCTCTTTTAAATTTACCATTTTATTGGTAGCCGCCTTTCAAAATCACAAACCAGAGGACTGCTTTAAAATTAGTCTGTGTAAGGCTGTTGCTTTTGAATTCAGTTGCGTTGCTGTATAAATAGCAAGAGAGAGGCAGGCGTGCTGCTGGAGATGCTGGTAAGGATGCCACACATATGTCACTGTGGGGGAAAACTGGTTATTTCAAGTCTCTGCCTTAGCGAGTCTCAGGAGCAATGAAGTAGCACGCCTGAAAGGAATGTTCTCCTTTCATATTTACTATACGAAACTGCATTGGGAGGATAGGTATTCTTATCATGCAGCTTTAAACACCACTTAAAGGACATTTAATCATCCCGCTTCTTGGCAGGCAAAAGAGGCATTTAGGGTAAGGAAAAGAGGGCTCTGAAAAGGCTACAGTTAAAGCAGCACACACAAAAAAGATTGTTTACTTCTTTTCCTCAGGCATGCAAGCAGTCTTTCAGCAGCTTGAAGCCTAGTTAGTTTGCTTTGTGTAAATTCTCTTGCTCTCACAAAATGCAGCCTCCTTCTGCTTCTGGTAGAGGTTTGCTGCAAAGCTAGATACTCAGATGCTGGCAAATGCCTTGGATAATCTAATATGAGATACTGTCAGAACAGATGGACTACTGCAGCCAACCAAGGGAGGGATTTGCATATTCCATATACAGTTATTAAGAACTGTACAGTAAGAAAAATAATCTTCCTTTCCAGGTACATTTTTTCTACGGAATCAGTGCATCCCTTCGGTTAAGACAGAGAAAAACAGCAAAGTAGACATTATGAATGTTTCTGGAACCATGACATTACTGATATTAACTGTTGGTCAGTTAAAAATATCTGGAAATAAAGATCTGCATTCTAAGATATGTAAATAACCGAAGAGATGAGGTATTTTTCTTGTTCTGCCTCTGTGACATACACACACGCACACAAATTCACACATGCAGACGAGACAAAAGGATGGTGCTGGTGGAGAATGAAGATGTCAGCACTACAGCAAGTATCTAATACTGTCACATACTGACCTGTGGCTGAGAGCACTTCATTTCAGTATGTGGTATGTCTATATTGTATGCACAGAGGAAGCTAAATGCACCCTCTTTCACAAGTACTGAAATGCAGATGGGTGTTTTGTTTTATGTCTGTTCAAAATGTTGCTGCTAGAGAAGGTAAATGGCAAAGCGGACCAATGCTGGACCTGCTAACCTCACCTTTTCCTCCTTCCAAAACAAGGAGTGTTAGAATGCATTTATTGGGACACACTCAATGCTCATGGCAAATGCACTGTGATGTCTGAAACAGAAAATTAATGGTATTGAATAAAAGAGGCCACTGAATAAAAGCGGCCAGTGATGGTTATACCAAAATGCCTGGTGCAGCAGCCTCTGCCCCATCCCTTGGCACACACACCCCAGCAGAGCCTGGGCACTGCCGGCTGCCCCAACCAGAACACTGCCAGAGCAGCATGCCAACAAGAGGGCAGCATCAACAACCAACTGCAGGATGCTGCTGAGAACCAGTGCTCACCCTGGGTTTGTTACCAGAATAGATGCAATTTAGGGTCCAGCCTAATGTGCTCTGGGAAACCACATAAATTGACTCAACAGCAGTCAATGTTCACAACCTCGATATTACAGGGAAGCCCATCAGGGCAAGTCTTTGCACTAGGTGTGAAGCCTCTTCTAGTTAGAATGATTCAGAGCCCAAATGAACACAGGAATATGGAGGGCAAGACAGCACAGCTTCAGAAATATAAACTACAGGGCTACATCCTTCAATCATTCTATAGGATATGGTCAGAGAAGGAATTTTTCATGGGTGTTACTATTACAGGAACATAACTTTGAGGTTTTAAATTTTTTTTTTTGTAGAAATGCGGTATATTCTGAAATTCTTTCAGCTTTGATTTTGGCTTTACATGTATGGACAATCTCATGCAAAGCTGTGACGATTTACTCATTTTATAGTTCTGTTTTCTGAAGAGGGACGACAGAAATCTGCAGGGAAAATGGTTCAAAAAACCAACCAGAGGAACATTTAAGACTCAGGTATACTGGTAAAATGCTGAGGTGTTTATGATTTTGGTGAAATTCAGAGGAGGGTAGCAAGGAGTATCTGATTTGCAATCTACAAAAGTACCATAAAACCCTCATCCACTTCCGGAGTAATATGGGCAAGTAAGGATTTTCAAAACCCCTTAAAATCTTTGTTGGTACTGCAGCTAGAAGACAAACAATCCCATTCTAAGGGACAGCTCACACCTTTGACTACTACACTGATAATGCCAAGTTTCTCAGAAAACATCTACTCAAATAAGTAGCAGTCAGAAGATACCTTCTGCCTGCAACAAAAAATTTCTTAAACTGAATCAGATCTTTTAAAGAATACCATCCACAAGCCCATCTAGTTGCAGGGACAATGTGTGAGCAGACAGAGGCAAAAAATGTTGCAGAACCAGACAACAGGATACAGATGCTGAACATTATGAAGTCAGAAGTAGCTCCAAAGTGGGCGTGTGATAAATGTGGCTGAAAGTAATGGTTGTAGTGTCTGCCTTTTATATTATCCTGTGTCCAGCAGCACTGCCATCAGTGCTATGTCCACCACAGGAGACCTGTATCTACTCTCTTTTCTTCTTTATTACCCTATTATGCTGAAAATCTTGCTCAGGGCAAATGCTATTCTCTAATTCACATGTTTAGAGCAGGCTCCAGCAGCAAGGAAAGAACTCTGTGGACTCTGGTAGTCACTGGTGTTGCTCATTAGACAGGACATGGATTGAGAATGACAAATCTGGCAAATGTGAAAGCATACCTGTACATAACCCCTGAGGCCAGGTACTGGCTACTAGCAGCTGTGACTCTAGCTGATGTGGTGGCACCAGCAGCTCATTGCAGAGAATCAGATGCAAGGTCCTCTGCATTGAAATGAGCACGGAAACCCAAGGGTTCGAAAAGATAAAGAGAGTTTGTGCTGGTGTCACAAAGTACATGCTTGTTTCAACTAGAACAAAGAAGTAGTAAGCAAGCATTTGTCTCTAATGCCACAGGCACATTCCTAAGGTGTAGTGCTCTCATTGCCTCCTCACGCCCCACCTAGCAATCCTCCTGCAAACCTAGTAAACTGGCTAAGTCACTGTGCAGGCACCACAATTTAGTGTTACGAAAAATCCCCAGAGACTCCTAACCAGTTTTACCCCAGCACTTATGTACTGAGTGATTTTTAACAGACACTCAACAAGAAACAGACAAGTACATTGGGCTTATGACAATTTTAAGGAATTTTCACTGTGCTCCATGAAGCATCTGTAATCTCCCAGAAGGGAGTAAAAATATTGCAGCGAATCCTGTGAAACTTTTCAGTACTGCCAGCTAAAAAATATCCTGAAATATCCTTGAATATTAGCACTGCCACCCTGAGAGGGATATTTTTGATGTAAATATTGGGAATTCAAGTTTTCTTGATTCTGTTCATTTCCGTAACCAAACAGCCTCTGGTGAAGTTTATATTCCTGGCATCTCTGTCTTTCATCCTCCCAGTATCAAAAAGCAGATTATACCCACTTTCTAACACCTGATCTATGGATGGATAGCGCTGGAAATGTACAGTGTTGAAAAACCACAGGTATAAACCCAGTATTAATCAAAAGGCACAGTAACTCTGAAACAGAGATATTCTCTCCAAAGACTGCTAAAGTTGCAAACAGAAGCAGGTGCAGAATTACTTGGCTGGAACAGCTGGGTATTTGTGTGGCGTTTCTGTAGGACCAATAGGTATCTGGGACTCTTCTTACCCATGGGACCTGGAACTTGAGTGATTGCTAGCCCTGGAGGGACTAACTGGAGAAGAGTATCAGTTAAGAGGAGTCTTTAATAGAACAGCTGAGTTTCCAGAGATCAGAAGGACTTATCTGCCCCCACGTTGCTGAGATGGAATTGCTTCCTCTCAGGCATGTCAAAGAAGAGCTTCAACAGTCCCAAATAATACCTGAGACACCAACTGGTACCACCAGGGGTCTGAGCTGTCTGGCAAGAAAGCAAATGAAGGACTGACAGTTCAGGTGTCAGTCATACTCATCCTGATGACTGACACGAGATCCTACAGGTGACAACTCCTTTTGAGCTACTGAAAAAGGGCTCACACTTTTCAAAGTATTTTCCAGTTTCAAAGGGAAATAAGCTGAAAAAACTGTATAAGGTCATTCTGACCCTTTGAACCCTTAGGTCAGGAAGGGGAAAAAAATGTACACGGGGCAAAAAAATCACAGAACCCAAAAGATGATGAATTGCATCTGTAAGATGGAAAAAAAAAAGGATTTAAATAATCCAAAGGAAGTATACACAAAACATAAAATTAAAAGACCATTTTGGAGACCAAGAGGACAGAAACTTTCTGTTGGAATAAAAAAACCCCATCAAAATGCTTGTCAGAAGAAGGAGGAATCAAAAGGTGGAGAAGTTGTTTTCCTCTCCCCTCTTTTGGTGAGGTATGTTTATTAGGAACTGTGCTGGAACTGATACTTGGGTCTGGGACCTGCTCCTCCTGAAAGACAAGACAGGGAGGGAATCTGGGACACCAGAAGCTGCCCAGTGGTGTCTGGGACTGCACTGGTGCAGATAAGAAACACTCTGGAGAAACACTCACAACTGGGTAACCTGGAACCTCCACAAGAACAAATTTAGTCTGAGTCAGACCCTAGAGCACTGACACAAAGAAAGGACCATGGAAAGGTGGAAAGCATTTTGCTGCCTTTATTTCCTCTGGAGAGTTGGAACACGTGAAGGGAGCTGATGATAACCAAGAGCCAAGAAATGAGCAAGGCCAGTGACAGGTTCTTCCAGAGAGATGCACATCTCAACCAAACTTCTCTTTGGGAATCACCTTCTTGGTCTGAGGGGGGAATACAGGTTTGCATATAAGGTACCATCTGAAGATGACATCTAGACACAATGGATAATGGCAACACAGACCAGGGAAACTGAGAACACTTGAAGTAAAACATTTCCAAGTTTCTTGCTCTTTCTGCAGTTCTGATCCAACACTGACTCCCATTAAATACGTATGTAATATTTATGTTCTGTAAGACAAGGAAGGTAATTCAGAAGTATGCAGAACTAATTTTTTTCATTGCTGTGTTTGGCAGAGAGAAGAATGCTTTTCTTTCTCCTGTTACTTTGGTGTCACTCTGCTAAATAGTACTGAAAGGGTCCTGCTGTTAAAAAACAACTTCAAAAAGTAACTGCTATCTCTGAACTGGTAGACACCTCACATTCTTACTCTTTCTCAGACTCCCATGTATCATGTTGCATTTTATTTACGCAGAATTTTCCATGCAGAATTTTCCAGTCTACACAGAGAGACTGGTTCATTACTGGAAGACGCCTGTGAAAACACAATAGCATTTCAATGCTAAAAAGCAGCAATGTTTAAAGATACTTTAAGCACATGGGTGCAGTTAATGTTTCCCTTCAGTATGTCCGGCTAAATTCTATGAGGGCACCACATCCACTGAGCTCAGGCCAGCAGCCAGTGCAGGCTTTCTCTTCTGCTTGGTCCCTTATGTTCCAAAGGACCCAAAGCAGCCAGGGGAGAACCCCAGTGGCTTGGCCTGGCAGAAGTTCTTCCAGGCTCTCTCACAAGAAATGAAAATAGTCCAAAGCCTGGTCGAAGCTTTGAGGTTCTCTCAAGTTTCTGCTTCCTTCTGAAGGATAAACAAGGCATTACAAGAATCTGCTGTATATGTTAGTTATTTAGCCTGCACGCAGCAACTCTTGTGTACCAAGGGATTTTAATCTTTGTGTAAATATTATAGCCATTCACAGTAATGCTTTAGGGGAGAAACAAAGAGATTTATTCAGCTGAAACCACAGGGAGAATGTCAATAGGCATAATGCAATTGCTTGATTTGGAGTTTAGTCCGGATACTTGTTCTGATCAAATGAACTGTGGAATGTTTTAAAACAACTCCTTGTTTGTTTTGGGACAGCGTAAGAGAAATAGGGAACGGACTGCTACAGAAATATTTGGGGAGTGACAGGGGAGAAAAGGCAGAAAGAGCACTGAACAGGGATGGGGGAGACTTGCAGTTATTCCCTCGTCAGCAGCCTGGTGGCTGACTCTGGCTAAGTCCCTTCACTGCAGCATGTCTGCTTTCCCCAGGTGTAAGACAAAGACACTATCACTCTTTTCAAGTGCCCTTTGTGTCTTGTGATGGAAACCAATATGCCGACAGGATGGACACTGCCGTCACAGAGCTCTCCTGGCATACAATTTGCTCTCTGGAAGACACACAACTACCACAGAAACAACATGGGGCTCCTCAGAGAACTTCTGCCATAGGGCAGGTGGCTGATGCCCTATGTGCCTGCAGGTTGTGGGCCAGGGAACCATCCAGAGAGAGCTCCTACAGTGGGATACTGCCAGTCCACAACTTAAAACAGAAGCCAAGGAAAACCTTCAAGCAGTACAACATGAAACGTGCTCAGCGCAGAGATGAAAGACGAAAATCAAGGTATAAAACTTGTCACCCTCAGTGAACAGACTGGCAAAAGCCACAAACCTCTTTCAAGGCATTAATTGAAGAATTCTTTTTAGGATAGATGCCAGCTGCATTCTCAGTTTACTCCACCAAGTAAAACTACAGTTGATGTTTTCAAGCATGAAACATCTTTTTGAAGTGGTCACAAATGTAACCTCTACATTTTGTAAATGCTTTCTCGAGGCAGAGGATTCCCATGGCAGGGCACTGTTTCATTACAGATGCTGAAGGAGCACAGTTCCACTCACAAACTTCCCTGCATGTAATTGTTTGTTTCTTGGCTTCCTCTGTTCCTGACCCTCTAGATCATTTCAAACCCATCCGGACAAGCTACAGATTTTTGCTTCTGTTTCTGAAAAATCCAGAAAAATAACCAAGAATTGAAAATATAATTAAAAAATAAATAGATGCAAAATGCAAGGTAGTAAAACTTACAGAAATCATCAATATATGAGATGATTTCACACGTAAAGCACCAAAATTATATTCTGTCAGACTATTTCAAAAGATATTCTTCCTCTACTAAGAAAAAAAAAAGGGAGGGGGGCATACTTTTATCTCTGAAGTTATATTTGGGAAAAACTGAATTAATTTTTCAAAAAATAAACTAAACACAATTTAAATCGAAGAGTTCTGCAAAAAGTGTGTGAAAGGTCTGCCAAAACTCAGATTGCTTCATCAGCTTTGAACTCACATCTGCTACAAAGTGTGAAAGAGGACTGCCTGAGGGAGTGTAAATATGACCAAATAGGTAACTTTCCTTTAGAATATAAGGAATAGCTAAAAACCCCATTTTTACTGCCCAAAAAAACCCAAAATTACTGCCAATCAAATAACACTGATACTTAAGGGGCTGCCAAAACTGAACTAAAAAATAGGTTTTTCACTCGGCAGATTCAGGAACGCATCCAGGAACTGATTTACTCCACTAAGTAATTACTCATAAGCCAGTACGCCTGCCCACTTCAGTTTTGCTTTGGTGAACATGCTGGAGAAGATGACCAAATCTGAAGGAAAGCACTGAAGTCCAGAAACCTTACACCCCTGCAGATTTTCATTGTACCAGTACACCATTTTCCAAACACCCTGTTCCCTTTAACAGATGGAAGTCAACAGATTAAAGGTCCCAACTTCCCAATGCGAGAGGTGGCAAGGAGGCACACGCATATTTGGAACTGAAATAGGCTATCAGACTGTATTGGTTTCATGAGCACTGGCAATGTTATTAGTCGAGTAATGATAAGCAGTGACAATGAACAGTGGATGGAATACAGTTCTGATGAGCCATACCTAGCTCCTTTTGTATGTTGTCAGGGATTCCTGTAATAGTCTTTCTCCTTTTGACTTTCTTCGGCCGTCTTACCACCGTGTCTGTGTAAATTAGAGACCGCCGAATGCTGGCTTGGCGGTCGAAATTCTCCCCTAATACATGGTAGAACAAGCAAAGCAACATTACTTCCAAGCACACTGACATCATGCACTTTCTTCCACTAGTTTTGTTGTAGAAATGGAAAAAAAGGCATTAATAAATGATGTTAGCTATGTCCTACAATGAAGGTTTACACTGAAGAAGATACAGCACACTGTCACAGTAAGGCTTTACACAAAAATATCCATTACACAGTACTGCATGTTTTAAAAGGAATTTTGACTTCCTGAGCCCAGTTCATATTTGGTGAGAGGAGCTGTAATTCCACAAACAAAGAGAAACCTTGCTTTAATTTGGCCCTTTATAGGTTTCTCTGTGGTTTTGTTAATTTATTTTTAAGTAATGAGCTGCAGAAAAAGCAAATCTGCTCATGAAAATGGAAGATCTCAATGGTTTATGCAGGAACAGACATTGCTATTGGCAACAGCTATTACAATGTCTTTGCACAGCTCCATCATTAACTCACATGAGGCCCTTCTTTTTCATTCCAAGTTGCTCTGAACCTGTCAAGTGTACCACATTTCTGGTGTTGATCTTTTAACACGAATACAAATAAGAACTACGGAGCACGCAGAGATCAAACTGATCTCGTGGACTCATAAATATTTCAGAGTGAAAGCTGCTTAAAATGGAAACTTTACAGATGATTATAAAAATATACAATGGCAAGAGCTGAAAAAAATGTGTAAGTACACTTTGCCAGACAAAGCCTTATGATGACCATGTGCTGTATCATAATGGGACCCAGAAGCACCACTATCATAAAGCAGCTTTTCTTTAGGACTTCACTTTTGTTTAGAGGTTTATAATTTGGCCATTTTACTAGTAGTAAGATAAAAATTGCCCTATAGATAGTGAGCTAATTCTCTGTCACATCTAAAAATTTAAGAGCTGACCCCCATAGCTCACATTTAAGTTCCCTTTTTAGAAGTTTAAGCATTTTAAAACACTGCTCAGTGTGTCCTTTAGATGGCCCATTTAAAACTTAAAGGCAGAAAAACTTTGATATACATTGTACATGTTTTTTTCCACTGTACACTTTTTTTGAAAATTGATGACCAAATTATTTACCTCTAAAAAGTGATTAATGCACGGTAACTAATACATCATAAAAATTACCCCTGGCTGACTGCACATCAGGACGATGTGCGTCGTGCGAGTAGCGTAGAAAACCTCATTACCTCTATAACAGTTAAAGATACAGTCATATATTAAAGTATAGCATGTGGACTTGAGAAAATGCAAGGAAAAAATGTTGCATTTTCATTCACCATGTTGTAAAGATAAAGACTCTGACTCTGTTTGACCGGAGCCTTGACCATGGGCCATGCTTGTGCTGAATGGAATCCTTGCAATTGCAAAATGCCAGTTTCATCCAACTTTTGGGTTGACTGAAATCAGATTAAGGGAGGAGCGGAAGCTCATGGGAACTATAAAATTTAGAGCTATGGATCCCACTGACTTTGTAGAAGTCCTGAAATACTGAGACAGACTATCCACTGTCTGGGGCAGTAACAGTATTAGGATGTTAGGACCTGTATGGGGCAAGAGTCAGGACATTAGGTTATCCTGTCATGCAGGATGACAAAAATAATTCCAACCACATTATAATGAATCCAATAGATTTGAAGGATAAAGTTTTGCATCTCTGAACATAACTTTATTCACTCAAAGGCCAACAATTATGCCTGAGATGGTGATTGCAATAAACTATAATGCAGTCAGATCTGAATGCCCTGGCATAAAATGTTAAGTGGTAAGCAGAGGGTGCAAACAAGGAGAGAGTCTTTCACATGAAGCCTCAGACAGCACAAACAGGATGGCCATGGGGAAATGTTACTGCGTCAACTGATTCACAGTAACTTGTTCCAAATGAGCTACCCAAGAGCTAACTCAACCAATCCATCTTTAATGGCTTTTGATACACAAAGGCCACTATGCAAATCTGTAGAATTTCAAAATAGCAACTTCAATGAAATACAACAAGCAAAATCAGAATGCCTCAGTCTTTTCTTTTTTCATTGTCATCTTTTTCATTTTAGAAAATATCGATGTCAATGTTAAGTACATTTTACAGATATAAGGATACTTTTCTCCTTCTCTTACAGCTTTGTAATAACTCATCTGGGTATTCCTTATATACTTTACTCAGCTGTCCCTCATGCAGTATACTCAGTTTCCTTGGATTCACCGAAAATATTTAAGCATGTGCTTAAATCTCACTGAAGTCAGTCAAGCTGGACTCAAGCAAATGCTTAAATATTTTGCAGGATCCAGCCTGGCACTGATCACCTCCACCATTACCAGACTCCTCCATCTGGAAAGAAAGTTAGTTCCGGAAAACCCACAAGAACAGACACCATTATATATCTTTTAACCCACAGGATATGTAAATGCAAAGACTGGCCACCACTGAAAAATCCAGTCCAACCCCTTGCAGGCCAGAATAAAGCTCAGCCCAGGCACTCTCAGACTGAAACCACTTCCAAATCTGGATGTCTAGTCAGCAGCTTGTCAGCCTAATGCAATGCCCCTGCACCTTCAGGCTATCCAACAGATTTTTATGACTACTGTATTAGTTGCAATCTGTTCACCAAAGAGCCCTGAAAGCTGAACTCATGGAGCATTTATTGCACAGCCACGTGAGAGGCCTTTGTAGCAGAATCACTACTAATGCACTGCTGAAAACGTTACCAATTGCCAGCAGCCTCTTCAGAGGTTAACCTTTTATTTCATGCCAGGAGTAGTAAAATGGAAATTTTGTGACCTCTCTTCTGGGAGAGTGAGAAAAAGAGTGTGTGAAGGGAAAAGCCAAATCAAAACAAAAATCCTCAATGGTTTGTTCTGTGTTATGTTGAACAAACAACACAGAATTTCTTGTCAGTTTTTTTCCTGCCTCGTGCAGTAACATAAGGAACTTCACAAAATAAAATTACTCGGTGTGTGGGAGAGCAGAGGAGGGGAGCAGATTGTGACTTTTTAAAGAGGAACAAGGACAGCAGCTTTTTCTGTATGTTGTGTGTGGCTCACGTCGCTTGCCTTGTTTCACAGTAGCAATATAATTATTTCGAGGGAAACGGAATGCTGGATCCTGGAGACCAGATGACATGGTGCAACAGCAGTCTTCCTTTAATGCCCTCCCTTTCTACCTCTTCCAGTTACCATGTTTATAAGGGAGTAAGTGCTCAACCACACACTCCAGAAAGGCGGGATAAAATATGCACGTGCACCTTTTCAATCAAAAAAGTTGAGAATCGTTGAGTTTTCTGAGTGCTGTTACTAACAGTTTAATGCTGAACTAAACCATTCAGGGGACACAAGGTTCTCTACACCAGTCAAATTATGCAGGTTGAAGTCACAAACGTAATTTATCCAAACAAGGTGATGTTCTACATGATGATGAATTAAATCTGAGTTATTTGGTCCCTTTACCTCATTTTTCTTTCCATCTGTTTACTTCCCCTGTACCTTTCGCAGTATGCAGGGTCATTAAATCAAACAACAGATTACTGTTTCTCTAAGTATACTGTGTTCCTGCTGTCACAATATCTAAGCCCTACTCAAGCTTATTGATTATGTCAGATTATCCATTGTTCCCATAACTTGGCCTTCTGCATCTGTATCCTAAATTCCCTAGATAATGCCAACTGGCCTAGTAACATTTCAGCACTGCATATATTTTCCTTCTATTAATTTTCCAGAGGTGGGGTGTTCATGATTTCATGTTGTCTTCATCTGTTTACTTCAAATATCTTCTGCTGTTTATTTAAGAAATAATTTCTCATTGATTTCTCAGAGCTTGCTAATGTTTGTTACAGATGTCCTGCTCCTATACTAATAGAATATTTAAATACTATTAAATAATACTAATTAAAATACTAGTTTATAAAAATACAGGTGAAAAAAGCACTGCTAGTCATGCAGGGAAAGAGAACCTAATTTACTTTCAAAACAAAACCAAACATTACAAGCTATTGATTGTCAGAGTAAGCATGGAGTCAGAGCACGCCATATGGCATTTGAAATAAATTGGATATTGAGTATCATCCTGGCTTCACAGGCAAGCGGTCAGTTATCTGAGTTAACTGGTAACAGACAATCTTGATACTGTGCAGAAAAAAAGGGGTTATTAAATTGAAGCAATAATTCCATCTTTGACAGAAATTCTGCTTTACACACAACAAAATATCTATTTGGCATTAGGCTTTAACGTAATTTAACTTCCACACAGTGAGAGTTCTGCAACTGTAAAATCAAAGAGCAATTTCAAAATGAAGAGTTAATACACAGCTCATAACAAGAAAATGTGGACTGTGGTTATGTAAGTGGAGTGTCTTACCTAGAGTATTGCTCAAAGGTTTAGCCTCACTAACTTCTGCTGTTCTAACCCTACTCTCCTTGACACCTAAACCTTTTGTCGCTGATAAAAATTAGACCCTAGAGCTTTTTTTCTTCATTTTTGTAACATTTAGTCTTTGGAACACAGAAGTTCCTGACAACCTTCCTTAAATAAAATTCCTAGAAGTAAATCTTGAAATATCATCAACATTGGATAAAAAACATGATTTTCAATTACATATCCTCAGTGTAGTCCACAGCAAAACACTGCTATTTATCAGTCCTCTTCTTGCATTTTATGAATAACTAATGCTGTTTCAAGCCCACATATTTTAGCTATCTCCGTTAATGATAATTTCAAGGGATTTTGATGTTTTCTAATTAAGTTCAGATTTAGACTATTAAAAGCAAAATGGTTTTCACAGAAAGGTGTGGTAAGTAATTTAAAATTAATGCATTGAATATATGAGTGTCCAAATACTAGCCAACTGTATGGATCCCCTTTCATCTCTGCCCTTTTCATCAGTGTAATGCAATTACTGAAATTAAAAGCCTACCAGTCACATTAATAGGAACCACATCTGTCTGGACGGCTTGTGCTTGTTGTCGCATTTTCTCTTCTGGCGTTGGCAGTGGAAGAGACTTAGTCCAGTTGGTTTGGGTGTTGATATCTGATAACTCATTTGTAGCTGGACTTTTAGGCCTTTTGATGGTAATAAGCTTTTCTTCTTCAGGGGGAGAGACGGGACACTACAAACAGAAATACAAATAACAATGTGAATTTACTACTAAAAAAAACCCGTAGGACTACAGTATTACTGAGGTGTTGCTGCTGTAGTCAGCATGATTGCTTGTGGAGCAAAACACACCCTCACAAATATCACACTTCGACCTACATAAAGAGCAGTTTTAAAAACACACAACGAAACACCTAGTTTGTATTTTTTCAAGACATTTGATTAGTCTAAGGAATATATACCAATGAAGGGGAAAAGAGTGGTCTTGCACATAGCAAAGCACAGTAACTAATTACACCTTACACACTGGCATAGTTCCTGCAGTGATTAACCCCTCTCTCCCTGCACCAAGGTTTGCCTTCCCTTCCCCTCTCACCCCCCCAGGCTCTACTGGAAGATGAGATCTGAGCACTGCTTTGTCCAGCTGCACTACGCTGTATGAATGCGTAAGGTCTCAGCAAGAAGCCCGTTATGAAAAGACAGATTTTAGTAGAGCTCAGTAAAAGAACCAATCAGAAGAACCCACGAAATCATCAGACATGCATCAGTGAGGTAGCAATCAGCTTGGCTTTGGTCGTGGAGAAACTCACCACAATCCAAGGGGTTACTCATTTTTCAGGGGTAAAGCACTTAATATTATTAGTAGCCACAGAGTGGTAATTTTAAAAGTCAGTTCTTAAAGTGGCAGACTTCAATTCCATGAAGTGTTTTACGTAGGGAAAAAAAAACCCCAAAAAAAAACCAACCAAAAAACCCCCACAAACAAACAAACGAACAAACAAAAAAAACCAACCAATGAAACAAACAACTTTCTGCACGAGAAAAAGAGGTTGCAACAGCTTGTGCAAATCCCTCCACCAAAGCTGCAAGTCAAAAAAACCATTTCCTTTTGGGGAGCAAATCTGTTTTCATTACAAGGTCTTTGCTTGCATGCCAGTAATGGCAGAGAAAGCCATAGCACGGCTTTTTACTGACAGGACGGTGCTTGTGCACGGCAAACACCAAGGGCAGGCAGATTCAGGCCATGCAGAAGACATCACTGGGGCTTCTAGTAGATGGTCACAAATGCAAGTGAACCTGAGAGAAGCAGCCTTCCCTCTTCCTCACTCCTGCCAGCAAGGCACTCCAGGGAATCCCAGAAGCAGGAGAGGAAGGAAGACCTGGAGGAAAACCAACCAGAGTCTCCTTACGCCCCCCGACAAAACAAAAAAGAGAAGAGAAGAGAACATGGAAGAGAAGTTGCACAGCATTTGCAGCACCAGCAGAGATCTCTCTGCAAGCTGTCGACTCCTCTGTTTCAGAGGAGTTTGCTTTGGGACCTTCCTCCCTACCACCAGACCAGAATTACCCTCCTCTCTTCTTTGGAAAGCCAAATGCTACTCAGAATAGGGTCGTCAGTACTGCCTCTTCCCCCTTCACTGCTGCACACAGGCATGGAATAAAACATCACAGCTCTTTATAACAGATGGATTTTTTTTTATTATTGTGGGTGTTCAGTCTAAGTGATCTGTTTTCTCTTGAAGCTAAGTTCTATAAAAAAGACTTGCCCAAACACTGTGCTGCAACCGCTGTTTATCATTTCTGATTTTTATTTTCTTCCTGTTACTATGAGGAGTTCCCACTGTTTATAAATAAATAACCATTTATTTATTCTGTTGTGCTTTGACTCTACATCCTTTAGGACAGAGTCCAACATTTTATTAAATAGAAAACAAAAATAAAAGCAACTTCCAGGCAAAAAGTAAAAGAAAAGTAAAACCTCTTCAGGCAACACTAAAAAAAAAAAAAACATTTCAGGCAATGAAACTATTACCAATGTCATTCTGTGGTTTGGAACCACAGTTCAAAACATGGGAGCTTTTCTTCAAGGATATAATCCATTTCTGACAGCCTTGAATTTCTTTCCTAGAGAGGCTGTGGAAGGGATAGATGCTGCTCTGTAGGTAAGGGCTCAGCCCAGTGAAAGCCCCAGCAGCTCTATCAATACAACCTTCTTGGAGGACACCAACATTTTTTCAGGCCTCTGCTGTTTCTAAAAGGCTCTAAAACCAAGTAATAATATGATGTGAGTGCTTATCTTTTTTTGAGAGTGTGTCCATACACTATTTGTATACATATACAGTGTGGGCACATATATATGTACTTGCAAACACAAGGACTTTCCCACTTCAAATCACCCAAATTCATAAAGACCTTCATTACCTTAAGCAATTTGGGACAGGAATGCCATTGAAGATCGGAAAGCTGCCTCCAGGCCATGCTTCCCCCCAGTTAGGTTTAAAACCCGGGCAAGAGATACAGGGTTTGTAAGGAACATGATAGGGGGCTGATAGCCCACTTGTCATAGCAGGCATTGTATGTACACTTAAAGGAGTAATCAAAGGTTGAGGCAAAGAAATACTGCTTTCCCTGTTCTACAATGAGCTCTTCTCCACCTGAATCAGGGAGACCAGGGGAGACACCTCAAGCATAGTTTTGCAGTTTGTCTGGGGTGAGGATGAGCACCAGTGACCTTCAAACACACTGTTTGGTTGATACTGTCAGCATCAGTATGTGTCACCTTCAGACTGTACTGCAGTGTCAGGTTTCAGCTGTCATACAGAAGTCTCTAAGGGCTACTCCATTACGTGAAGTGGCAGAGATACTGGTTACAAAGCCATCCTTCCTTTTCAAAGAAATTACCCAAGCCAAGCAGAACAGGTTTTTTGTTATAGTATATGAACAGAAAAATTGAAGAAGTGAAGCATCTGCTACAAGGGAACTCTAATTATCCAAAGAATGTGGAGCACCAGTCAGAAATCTGCAGAATTAGAAACTGAGAAAATTGGGGATAGATGGAGTAAGACAGGAATGAATCAGGTTATATGAGCATATAACCAATCAGAAGCAACTGATAACCCAATGGTGCAGTTGAGTTCAAGGCAGTGCCAGTGAGAACGACCTCCTGCCACAGGACACACGTATGTACTTCTACAAAACAATTCAGTACAAGAGCTGGAGGTGGTTTTGGGTGTAAGAGTCTGTTCACATTTCAACTGTAGGTAGATTTCCCATGGATCCTGAAGTAACATGACTGTCTCTACTTATATCCTTTCTTCCAAAGTACTCTCAGTGATAATGGTGTAGGCATGACAAAGCTTTATTACACACAGAGGAATGCAAGAGCTCATCCTTCAGCCTTCTTCAGACAGAAATTATTTATCTCTATAATTAGGATGAAAATGAGATTTACATATTTTTGGCAAACATTCCCAGATTCACAGCATGGAAGCTTGCTGGAAGATGCAGTGAATTGCTGTTGTGTGGCAGGAATGTCTTCTCCAGTCAGGTCTGTTACACCAGACGGAGAACGAGGCAGTACTTCGAGAATATATATCTGCTTAGAAAAGCTGATAATAAACTCTATGTACATAACAGAACAGAAGTACTTGTCCCCTTTTTAAAGCATCCCTGAGTCGTAATAACTTTACTGCTAGACTTAAATGGCCAAAATCTCTGGAATGGGTTGCCACACTCATCTCCGCAGGAAAATTTGTTGGAATTCATTCTTTTTCATGGATGTGGTAAGAGGTAAAGGTGGGATGTGGAAGCAGCAGCCTTGGACCTTGCAGTGTTTCCACAAACATGCACTAGAGGGGAAGAAGCAAGAACCTTCAAAGGGGAGTTAAAATGGAGAATCCAGGAGAAAAATGGCCTATAAATATCCTGTAGACAAGCTATATGGCTTAAGTGAGCTGGAGCCTCTCCGACGCCTTGTTGACATATTGTCCCCCAGCCAACTCAGCTGCTGAGATACAACAAAAGGGTTTCACTATCTCAGCACATTCATGCTATTTGAGAGGTCCCAGATGACTAATGAGTTTATGCTATGTATCTCGCAGCACTCTCTGCCTAAATAATCTGTTTATTCTAAATCCTTTTTATATAACAGGGGTTTATACTACAGTGTTTAAAAAAAGATGGAGCCTCCAGGAAGAAAACTCAATCCATAAAAATTTTACTTTTCAGCAAAGAGACTTCAAACTTCTAGTCATGCCATTTACCCTACTATCTACTAAAATCACTTCAAAAATCACAATTTATCAGAAAAACAAAATAGAGAAAAAATATCAGCGTTGGAGACAGCAACCATACCAGTTCAGCTGTCTATTATATTTGCCAACATTCTATTTTTGCTCCAGTGTTTTACTAGATTTAATGGCTTCAAGTGCCACTTTCCCAACACCAAGGGATCAAGACAATCAGTAACAGGGAAAAGAAACCCAAGACCCAAGCCTGGCCAACTGAGAACGGCACTTCACACACCTAATTCAATCCGTGGGGTTTCACACTGTCTCATGGAACACTGCCACATTATACATGTACATGAACTTACACTTCAGATGAATTAGTCATTAGACTCTATTTGGTGTCCTCTAGACCAAGGTCACCAGTCCAGTTCCCCCAGTCTCCAAAGAATATTCCATTTTATTATTTCTATACACAGGTCTCCAGCTGCACTAGCCGATCTATATTGCTATCCTACTAAATTCTTAACTTCATAACCTTTATTAGGTCTCAGTAAGGAAAGAACTTTTTTTGTCAGCTGAAATTACTGACTATCAAGCAAATTATCACCTTAACAAGCACCACAGAAATGTTCTTTTCTTCTTCCTCTACTCTGTTGTAACGGCATTAAAAAACACAAGAAGATCTGTACTGCTTGAAACTCTGAAAGCCTGTCCAATATCTGCCTTAAGATAATGGCTAATCAATGATATCATGGTGAAATTCAAATCTGAGGATGCACAGAGCAGATATTTTTTCCTGAATATTCTCTCAGCATTGGATGGAGTCCTCACCCTTCAAGAATGTACCCAGTTGCTTTCTAAACCCGTGTAAACTTTCAGCATCCACAATTCCCACAGCAGCTGCACAGTCTGAGTATGCGGTGAGTGAGGAATTACCCTCTTTTCTTTGTTCAATGATTTTCTGCACACAGCTTAATGCTTTGGCATTTCATGCATTATGAGCTGCTGCTTTAGTTCAGTAAATGGTGCAGTATTTAAAAAAACCAAACCCCTGCAAATGGTATAAAATATGTGTGGTGCTTACAAGAGCAGTGCCATGCAATTGCAGCAGAGGGGCAGGGAGGCTACCTGAGGACACCATCACCCACAGGTATCTTCAGCTCTGCCAGACCTCATGCCTCAGGACTTCTTAGGCATTCCCACCTCCAAAACTGAAGTGCCCAACTGCTTTACCTCCTCTTAACATCAAGTAAAGTTTGGGATTAGACTTCTTTAAATCAATACAGTTAGTGCACTTGTTTTCACTTCAGATACTAAACAGTTTCTTGCAGATATTGGAGAGGCAACTAACAGTTCAGATGAGTACAGTGGCAAAAATACACTCTCCCCCCATCTCCCCCCGCAAAATAAGCAAAATAAGTGTTTTTTCACCCAAACCATCCAGCTTTGTTTCTAAGCAACTATCAAGGCAAAGTTCATTAGCCAAATGACACAATGTAGGGAAAAACACCATAAGTTTTGGGTGCACAAATGTTTTCATAAACTGAATAAACAAGTAATATATGCAATACTGCACGCTTGGGAGGAGGTATTCTCTGTAGTTCACATTTATCATTCAAGAAAAATACATTCCTCCAAATTAGTAGTTTTTCCTTGGCTCATTAAAAACCAATGAAGCAGCCAATTAAATAAAACACAGTGTCCACTGGAGGAGGGGTTTCAAAGGAGGCAAATGTTAGTAGACAAAAAGAGAGTAAAAAATTCTGTGAACCAAGTAAATACAGGATACTGTACTGCAGACCAAAAGGAGTACAGAGGAAAATAAAAGGAAACAAACCTGGCATGGGACTTTTCTGTTGAGCGGTTGTTTTTTTAATTGCCTTTTTTTTTAAGCAGAAAAAAGCAGCAGGTAACGACTGAAGGCTAAGAGCAGAATAAGATTGCATATATGCTAAATGCTACAGGTAACATCAAGCTGCAGATATGGCAGCTGGATGGTCCCACTCGTGGGCAAAGTACCTTGTTCTTCCAGGGAACCAAGTTACAGCAGGCGCTAATGCAAGACTGAGAGATGCAGTCTAACAGACTAGACTGTCGAGTGAGACAAAAAGAAACAAAGAGAATGAGTGGTAAAAAGGGAAAGAAAAAGGAGTAAGAAAATAACCACACAAAAGACAAATACAGTTAATATACACATGCATACATTTCAGAACGTAAGGAGAACTGGAGTTTTAAAGTGCCATTTCGAAACATCTTCTACACTGGTAAAACAGAGTAATACTGAAGTACAGGAATAGCTCCCAAGATGTGTCACCAACAGCAGCATGTAAGATACAAGAAAGGAGGAGACTGGTCACAGTACTGAGATGTAAAATCCAGGTAAACCAATTTAATCACCAACAAACTCAATTAGGATCAGTACTACACTGGAGTTTGGCCTGTGCTCCATTAATCTAACTTGTAAGAACCAACACTAAAAGGACAGATCCAAACACTTAATTTTATATCAACTTCCACTCAGAGACTCCAGTCTTCTATGTTTTCTAATTTTGTTCATTTATTTTTGAGTTGTGACTGCTTCTCCCTAGTGATTTTCCTTTGGAACAGCACATGTTCTGCTTATCTTAGACATTTCCTAGGACACTGAACCAACGTGCTTGGTGGCATGACTATTACCCTCTGCTGACAGACACCCATCTCCATAAAACCTGAGAATGCTGGTGGATCAAGGTCTCCTCTTGCATCACCTAGCCATGGCTTCATATTGCCTCCAGTGTAGACAGACAAGCAAAATATCTGGCTATGGCTTTTATTTTTAGAAGCAGATTAAAAATGACAGGGAAAGCTGGTTGCCTTTGTGAAATCACCCACTCTTTTTTTCTGCAAGTTGGCAATTATATCAACTACAAAGTAAATAGGTATTCATCCATCCATCATTATTTTGCTGTTCTCGAATTTCAATTATTAAGTACTGCATGCACAGAATTTAAATGTTGTCTTTTTTGCCTTGAATAGACAACAAAGCTATAAGGTTTTCATCTAGTGGTAAGGAGTTCACATTTTGAATCACAGGATTTTTGGTGACCCCAGTTCCACACTGTTACTGAAGAACTCTCCTGACAGCTGAAACATGACTCCCTCAAGGCATAAGACTTCTTAGAATTACTTGGCTCTTTACCAGTAGAATAATAATTCAAGTTCAGAAATCTGTTATGGTAAACATTAATTTAAAGATTAAAAATTTACACCCTTGCAAA
>VZRS01010803.1:1095746-1131463 GCA_013398055.1 Ifrita kowaldi | reverse complement strand
AAAAGAGAGAGAGAGAAAAAAAGGCAATCAAACAAAGATACTGGTCAGAAGACTCCACAAAAGAGAGTTACACAATATGAATGGAGAATCATGCTACAGTTTACAAGAAATTAATGTCTTTGTGAGCTGGAAATTAAGAGTGGCAGGGTTAAGGTTAAGGTTCTGAGATAATCAGTAACAGTGAAGACTGTCAGTTTGGCAGCTATCTTTCTCCACAGCTCTGAATCATCCTTTCAGCTACAATATTTAAAGGAACCTATTCCAATTTGAAATGGAAGTGCTATCCTATATTTAAAGCATACTTAGTTGCATTAATTTTCTCCAGATGCACAGAAATTGTTAGTAACACATTATGTTAACACTCAAAAAACGCTTAACCAAGAAAGGATGACAGCTCTTAAGTCTCCAAGAATCCTCACCCATACTTATATACTTTCATTCAAATTGTTTAAGGAAAAATGTATTTATATTTATTAAATGTTACATTAGTTTTACATGTGCAGATGGTTATGCTGCACAGCACTGGCCAGGACAAGTGGATGACATATATGTATGCATTTATGTGCAATACACTAATAGCAACAAACAAGGTGTTAATACTTTCCCCAGTGGAAATCATAATTCCACTGATTTCAGCACGGTTTTGCAAATTACCATTATAATGCATTCCACAGTATGAATGTGCTTTACATTCTCGGCTCACTGCCAGCACATACCACACACAGCTAAACAACATGCTCTGACATTCCCTGCCAATACACAGATAAAATGCAATCACCACCTGGATCAGAGATTCTACACATTCCACAACACCTTTTATTATGTGACTAAAGCCCATGGAGGATTAAACCGAGAACACTGTACCCTTTAAAGTGCATCCTCAGGGTCTGCACGTTTTGCTTATAGAGTTATCTGGTCCATACTGCAGGGGGACATATGGTTTAGCAACAATTCAAAGAAATTAAACTGTGTTACAATCAAGGACATCCTCCCACTCTCTAAGCAACAGCAATTTTTGGGAAAGTATTCTAGAATACGTATCTTGAAAATGCCAGGAGCTCTGGCATTTCAGCTTTAGACAGGCACGCTCCAGTGGATCTTGCCATCCACCTCAGCAGTAACATCCTAGACCACAACACCAAAATCAGCTTTTCCTTCAGAGCCCACAGGCACAACAGGATAAAGTAAATACAGGGGAGCAGAATTTCTTTTCTTCTTCAGAATAATAATGCAACTTAATAGTTCTGTAACTGAAATCTATATAGATTGATGTATAAAGCAATATGGCTTCATAACTTTCTTAAAACTTGTGATCAACTGTTCCTTCTCTTTATTTAATTTATTTCTAGATTCTAAGCTAAGCACACTGGGAGTTGAGATATGGGGATATAAGCAAGAAAATAATGAAATAAACTGAAAGAAAGGCAATAAAACAAACTCAGTGGGCAATCTTCGTTTCCTGGATGCCTTTAGGAAACAGCTGTGATGCATTAGGACAAAGCCTCTACCTAACTGAGTAACTGCCTGTATTAGCAATTCAAAGTGTGCACCTATCCAAGTTACAATGGCTGATGGCTGCTGAATAGCTTTTCCTGCTACTTGAATGTAAACACTTAAAAGCTATCCTTGCTGGGGTCTTCCCTCCAGAACATTACCAAACCCCTTCCTGCTTTCACTCTCTGAACATGCCAGGGGGAACTTTTTATCAAAGCATGGGTAGCACTGGGATTTTTAAGAGACCATGAAAGTCAGATGATGTACTATCACTGTAATTAAAAGGAATAAACATCTTTGTAGTCCTCTAAAAATCCTGCCTTATTTGAACAGTGTTATGGCAGGCAATTAAACTGCACCAGGCAAGTATTTTTTCCAGCGCTTTGCCCCCCATCATTACCTTTTGTTCAATTTCTTCATAATCATCCTGGTAACTTCCACAGATTGCACTGGAGGACGAGGAGAAGGTGGGGCCCTGAGAGTAATACTGCGAGCTCCGGTAGCCATCCCGCCGCAGCTTGTCACACTCTGCCGAAAGAAAGAGAAACAGGAGGTTAAATCATGGCAAGAGCCATTACTGTTTATGCTTGGTGTTCACTGGCACTTAAGTACTGAATATCTTTCTGAAAATGTTTACCGTGCATTAACATTGTCTGCCCCAAGTGACAGAACCCCAGAGCGTGTTCCTCATATTTGTATCTGTATTTCCTCCTCCCTCACGTGTATGACACACGTAAGCCCACACATAGCGTATTAACCCAGGCGATGGCAAGTGCTTTGGAAAGAAGGGGGAAATAGATTTATTTATTTGAGGCCTGGCTCGGTGTCTTGACAGATGGCAGCATCTTGCAGGATGGGAGATGGATGCATGCGAGTAACTCCAGGGGTCTCATTTGCCAGGCCGGTAGACATCTATTATATGCCTTACACTTGAAATGATGATGATGTTGCTCACTACTCAAGCACCATCTGCTAAACAACTTTGGCACTGACCACTTGTCTTGTCTTCCTGTCCATGGAAGAGACCATTTACTGTGATTTTGGAGAGAGGAATGCAAATCACGGGGATCTCGGAATCTCATGTTGCTGCACAGCACACGTAGCGTAACACTGAAGAGTTTCTAAAGTTCAGAAAGAATTCAGAGCAAACATGCATCCCCACTCACAATAGTCAAAATTCCAGTCAGCATCGCATCCCCCTCACCAAGTTTTCCACAATCATCTTCCTGCTTCCTAATTGATATTCAGTGTGATTGTGCTAAAGAATAACAGACGCCAGAGCATAAGGAAAAATTAAATGTTCAAGATGCAGCAACCAAACTCATCAGACCAGTTAGCTTTAAATTTCCACAGACAGATATCTGAATCTGTTGAAAGATGATGAAAGCAAGAAGAAAATTAAGTATTCGGTGTATTTCCATTTAAGGAACTGAAATTTCTGCACAATACACAGGCATTATCACAACACAAAGCGCTTTTATCATCACTTGCTGGAGGAAGACTTTCTGTGATTATATCATCTGTCTGCCTATCTTGATCTTTTGAATACTCCTTAAAATAGAAAAGCTGCAACGTTTATACCAAAGGCAAGGTTTTAGAGAGGCTTTAGCCTGGCGAATGATTAGGTGGAGTTACAATCTGCACCTCCAGCATACATGTCCTCTGTTATGCTCAGATGCTTCTGAGACCGAGGTCTGGAGGACTCGTGCTGACAGGTTAATTGACCTACAGCAAACACAGCTCTGTGAGGATTTAATCAGTAAGGACTCCCCTGCATCTGTACACAGACACTGAGGAGGCAAGCTTACAGTCTGACAACGAGCCGTTTCCATCAGTGCCGGACATACGTCCTTGCCTATGTATCCCTATGGCATCAGAAAGGGCAGTATGGGGTGAACCTTCCCTTCTCTCTCAATTCAAGGACCAACAGTGGCAGTGTGGGTTTTCAGATGCAAATCAATGGCTACATCTCAGGAACAGAGAGGGTTGGTAATCCTGTTTACCCATTTCACACATGCGAGCATGCTGACATTGTGCACATCTGGCAAACTGCTGCCTTACTTCAGGAGCGGGGTGAAAAACGACAGTCAGCAACCACAGTAAAGCAAATTCCTCCACCACCCTTCCAAATTTGGTACTGGATCCAGCCAGATCCAGCACATAACACACACAGATGTGAGCACCCTGATGGTTGTTTGCTGGTTTGAGCTACAAATGAACAGGGATAAGCGGACTGTGGCAGAACAAGACAGCCCAAAGACTTGCATAGACTTGTAACATGGGTTAACACGCTAATTTGTCAACTTAGACACTGCAACTCTTACCTTCAGAGCAATCATTAATCACTGCAAACAAACACGAATACCAGCTAAGGGGTGCATAAGAACGCACTTATTTTTCCTCCCATTTTTGGACTAAGGCTTAAAGTCCTGGCTGGCCACTCCTGCAACTCTCCGACATCTGACATCACAGTACACCCCAAAAAAATACCTGTGGTGGTTTGACCTGGGCTAGATGCCAGATGCCCACCAAAGCTGCTCTATCACTCTCTTCCCCTGAAGAGAGCTGGGCAGGAGAGAGAAAATGTAACAAAAGGCTCATGAGTTGAGAAAAGGACAGGGAGAGATCACTCACCAGTTAAAATCACAGGCAAAACAGTCTTGATTTAGGGGACTTAGTTAAATTTATTACTGATCAAAATCAGAGCAGGATAATGAGAAGTAAAGCAAATCCTAAAAAACACGCTCCACCCCCTCCTCCCCTCATTCCCAGGCTTAACTTTATTCCCAATTCTCTACCTCCTCCCCGTTCAGCAGTGCAGGGAGATGGGGAATGGGGGTTATGGTCAGCTCATCATGTTTCTGCTGCTACTTCCTCTTCAGGGAGGTCATTCCCCTGCTCCAGCGTGGAGTTCCTCCCATGGGAGACAGTCCTGTAAAAACTCTTCAACGTGAGTCCTTCCCACAGGCTACAACTCGCCACAAACTGCTCCAGCAGTGGTTCTCCCATGGCTGCAGCCCTTCAGGAACAGTCTGCTCCAGTGTGGGTTCCCCACATGGTCAGAAGTCCTGCCAGCAAATCTGCTCTTGCTTGGGCTTCTCTATCCATGGATTCCCAGGGCCTCCCAGGAGCCTGCTCCAGTGTGGGCTTCCCACGGCATCACAGTTGTCACAGGACTCTTCTGGAGGCAACAAGCTCTTCTGGAGCATGACAGATGAATGCTCCAATATTAACTGATTGACTTATCTTCCTAACCAAGAAGGTGAAGATGACTAATAGTGCACCTCATGAAGCCCAGAAAAGCTCCAAAAACCTAAGGAAATCAACACTGACGGTCTCAAGTCCATCACAAGTTCAAGTGGACTGACAATAACAACCTGCTGTATGAAGCTTACAACCTCCTGCTGTCCACAACACAAAATCCTTGTAGCTTCAGAAGTTATGGCAGCAATGTTGTTGATGAAGCCAAAATTGCTACAAACTGCTAGGTGAAACCAAGAAAAAGGCGATTTGTACCCAAGAACAGCTTTTCTATTTACATACTGTTGCTGCACATTTAGCAGCACAGCAGGAAACAAAGTGTGGATGGCACCAAAGGCCAACAAACCTCATCAGAAGCTTTAGGCAAGTATCTTCTACTTCGTGTTGCAACAGCCCACAAGCACAACACAAGGTCACACACTGCACCTGACTGAAGGTACTGTCACTGCCAAACCAAAGGCGGCAACTGCTGCTTAAAAACTGTTCTAGCTGGAGGCTCCTCCCTTCCATCTCCTTACTATTATTAGAGGTGCACATGGTCTTCTGTAAGCAATCAGGTTCATATTTTTCAGCTACAGGGGTTTTATTTTTGTAAAAAAATACTGATGAAGAAGCTAGAGATACTTACTCTAGGAAAAGACTCCAGATACATACTCTAGGAAAGACTCCCTTCTTCCCAGAGGAGCAATGCGATGCCCTATTCTGACAACCCCAAACAGAGAAGAGCACTATACATTAAGTGAAAAAATTCTTACAGTTATGCTTGTTATTTCAGAGATGTCTGTACTGAAGCTGACTAGGTAACAGAAGGATCCATCCTGTTCTAGTTACTAAAAATCTTCATTTTAAAGAACGACGATACATTAGTGCCAGCTGAATCAGGGACATACACACTCTCGGCTGGACCCAGCAGCAGGGATGCTGTTTCCCACATCATACAACATAAAACCTGTGCACAGTGATTCTGCACTTCTGCCAAAGAACTGCCAGGTTGAACTCCAGGACGCTGCCTCAGGCAGGACACAAACACCCACTCCTGAGGACACACCTGCCAGTCCAAATCTGCAGCACGTGCTGCAGGAAAGCTCGAAGTCATGATTTTTGCATGAATCTGATCGGAAATGTGCAACAATATGATTATGCCCTTAGATGAAACAATTTTGCTCACACAAACACCAATTCCAGGAAAATCAGGAAAGCGTCACTGTCTTGGCAATTGCAATTGGTGGCTGCAGTGGGTAGTGGCACAACTCAGAAGTCTGAAGCTACCTCCCCTTCATCTCCTGACTGCTTCTGGGGCTAAGTGCACAGGAACACTCCCTGTCATGTTCTGCTGCTCTGCAAGTGCTTTTCTGGCTAGGCGAAACCATAGATTAGTTCTTGTCTTCCTTCTATACTAGTGATACATTAAATTTCAGAACCTCCTCTGTATTACGAGCGTTGCTTAAAAATGACTGTCATTAGATTATATTATATTTCATTTCCACTTATGTGGCACAAGTTAGAAAATCAAAATTTTCCTGAAATTTCTCCTTGTGTTTTGCTGTTCACAGGGTGGTTTTAGTTAAGTGTGAAGAAAGTGCGTGGGAAATGTAGTCAAAACCCTTTTAAGGGCCCCCTCATCATTTCCACAGTTATTAGAACAGGCTTCAGGAGACACAATCAAAGAAAATGTGTTAAAGCTGTCAGTGCCAAATACAACCATGCCCAAGTTTCTGCTATATACCCAACCACTTGGACATTTGCTCAGGATTGCAGTATTGCAGCCTTTGCTAAATCTTGGCATCAGAGAGAAGTGTGCTGGGGACATGTCCTGTGCATCACCCATCTCTGCTCAATAAGCTGGGGGACAGGCAGGTACCTGCAGCACCAAACTGAGAACTAAGGTTCAACCAGCCATGTGCAATTCTGCACCAGAGTTTTGATCCACAGGCACTGAATTCAGCACTGTTGTGAGTAACTCAACCTCCCCATATAAGAGCTTATGGCCTTTGTGACAGACTGTCAGACCAAGTGTATGAAAACACCTCTCAGACCAGATCTCTCTCTATTTCATACAAGGACTTGTTTGCGTCCCTGAGCCGGTAACACACAGTACCAAGGCAATTTACTGCTTTTCCAACAACTGAAACCATATTCTTGCATGACAATTTGAGCCACAAATCATGAGAGTGAACAGAAGGCACAGCACTGATACCTCAGTAATTCGTCTGACACGGTATTACCATGGTAAAGCAGGATTAACGTTTACCTTGTCAGACCTACACGCCACACCGTGCTGTGACAGATGGAAGGCTGCGTTTGCTGGGAGGGGACCAGATGCATTGGCTCTTTTCCTCTTCTTTAACCAACTATGGTAATGTTTTGTACCTGCTGAGCTTCCTACCAGTAAAACTTGTTGCAGCATCTTGAAGTTTATATGAAGGAAAATGCATCACCCTGTCAGAAGCAGAACTGGTCAGAGGGAGATGGATTCAGTTATTTTCAGAAGTTGTGCTTAATTTTTTTCTTATTGTACATGAACTGTGCAAGAGTAAGTGTTATTTTTAACAAGCTTATTCATAAAACAATTATTTTGCCTGTCAGTATTAGGGTGCCCCATAAATACCTGTCTGCAGGGAGAAAGCCTCCAGGTGCTGGTTTTCAGGGCTAGAGCCCATCTGAGCCTGAGATCTCTCCTTAAGGAACAGCCCCAGCAAGAGCACAGAGCCACAGCTTTATGCCACCACCCTGGACCAGTCCTTCACATCTCAGGCCTGAAAGTGCACCCATCACTCACTAAATTAACCCGAATGAGATTATTCAGATTACTCCTGTAAGCAAACACTGCTCACATGACTGTTGCAGGATCAGGTCTTAAGCTCTGTAGCTGTCTACACCCACATGTACACACTTGGGCACACTCTCACAAGCATATATTGAAGAGTCTAATACTAAAAAACTAAAATCCACATTTCTAAATATTTATTAGTACCCAGCAAAGGCACTAGTTAGAGAATTAAACTACCATGATATTTACTAGTATAAACTTAGAAACTTGGCATCAAAGTTATTCAGACATCTAAATTGCTTCAGTTTGCTTGGAGTAACTACCCATCCCATTGCATGGGTCAAGCAATGAAAGACAGGAATATCATACCCTGGAAACATCCGAATTTGCCCTGTATGCAAGAACAGGACCTGGAACTCAAGACTAATTGCTAAAATCCAAAGAGAAAATGTATGTCAGACTAGGAGCAGATGCACTGCTCCTGGCAGAGCTGCCCAGAACTGCTGAAACAGAAACTCCCAGGTACAGAGGTAGAAAGGGGAAAGATCAGACAAACATCACTTACTAAATTTTACACCACCTCTTGCTGTCTCCTTGTCAGCAAGAAGGGACATGTGACAAGCTGACAGCTGCATCTGCATGCTGGAAAAACTATCTCAGCTGAAGTCTGGGTGACTTCTTGGCAGAGCCCTTCATGTTGTAACTTGTATTTTTCTATTTTTCTTTTTTTTCTTTTTTTTTTTTTTTTTAAACTACAGAGAGGCCATTAACTGCTCGAGTCAGCTAAACTGTCAACTACAGAAATAAATCTGCTGACTAGTATATTAAAACACATTTATCCATCCCCTGCACATATCACTGGAAAACCACTCTACTCCCCAGGGTCAGAAGTCTTTCTTTGGTTTCCAGTCTTCAAACATTGTAGTCAACTTCTGTAAATATCCACAAACCATGTTCCTCCCTAAGTCACAATTACAAACACTGTCTTACACGTAGCTTTTCAAAATTTCACCTAGACCCAGACAAGACTGCAGTATAATATACATTTGTCTTGTAAATGCAAATTGTTTAAAATTACCTCTTATTTTATAGGTTACACTGCATTTTAATAATCAAAGTATCACTGCTTTTGGTTTTAAAAGAAATTACTTTCACCACTGGTAAGTAACTGCATATAATTTTAATTTACTTGATATTTTGAAATTGTTTTTCCAGTTGAGTTAAGACAACTAAGACCTTGTGGGCTTGTGACAGACAGGCGTGGGTGTTGAAGACCTGGATTTCTGAGCTGGCATTGCTGCATCCGAGCAAATCACTTTGGGTTAGATCCAGTCAAGGACTTACACCCTACAGACAGACATGACATGATCTAAATGTTCTTTTCATGCCTCCTAAATCCAGAGTCCAAACAGGTATGTACACACTGTCTGCAGCACATGAACACAGAGAGGCACCTCAGGATAAATCCAACTAAGGAAGAACTCAAGATGCCTTAACTCACATTGCCACCACACCAGTAACAGCCGGTGCTGGGTCCAGTGCTGCAGGCCCTTCTCATGAGGGGCAAGAGAGCCTAACAGGGACATCAACATCTTTACTTCTGAGGATGATGTGCTTTTGCAAGTTAAAGTATTCTTCATTTAGATACAAATTTAAGTTCTTTACAGATGAGGTGAGCACAGGCTGAACCTCCAGCTTTGTAATGGTGTACTCGGAACGCTAAGCAAAAAGTTGTCACCTGTAACAGCCAGAGTTGTGCTTTGTTTGGGACTGTCATATGGTCTGGTGCTAAGTACTGAAACATACTCTGAGCACGGAACTGCGACCTCTTCAAAGGGCATGGCTGCCTCTCTGCTTGCTCACAGCACTGTGGTAAGACGTGGATAAAACCAAGGTAACACTCGACTACACAGTTAACTGGGGAATTTCAGGGAGGTAACTTTTCAAGATAAAGAGCTTGTTGAGAATGATTATGCCTGGGACCGTAATTAAAACAGACACCCTAGTTCAAAGGTTTCTTTGGTTAGTAAATCTAACTAAAATTACTACCTTTCACTCTGTGCCCCTTTATGGTTCCCTCATTTGTAAACTGGGGTTAAGAATGCACAGCTCTCTGTGTGTGGATGAGACAGGCTGTGTAAAAGCACAGCTGTACAAAGGCGATCTTGTTTCTCACAAATATCTCAAGTTAAATATGACTTCAAAAAAAGCAGCTCAATTTAATTCCAACACAGCACCTATTTTTGTCCCTGGATCTAAATATGAAGCAGACAGCTTGCCTCTACCACTTTACATTCCTCCCAAAAATTCACTCGGCTTGGATCATGTCCCATTTTCTTTAAATGTATAAATCCCCATATCATCTGCAGAACTTGACTATCACAGAGACTGCTTCTATATCAAAGCTTTAAAATATGTTGTAAAGCCACAGCAATGATGCACTTGTGTAACAACTGAACTGTAACCAACGCTGACTGCAAAGCAAGTTCATGAACTTCAGCTGTCATATATCCAGTGCACCGTTTTGTTCAGACTCCCAGTTAAACAGGTCAGGGATTTCAACAGATGGAGTACAGTTGCCACCCAGCTGAAAAAAACTTCTGCTCAACAGCTCAATCTAAGTGCTTTGGCTAGTACCAGCCTTTGTCAGTCCAGCCAACTTCCTTATTATTCCCGTCCCTTGCCTCAAAATGCAGTTTTATTCTGATATCTCTACATCTTTTATCACTACATACAGAAAAGCCCAAGACAAGCCCAGAGACAGCTAGTACCAACACATTTCTTCCACTTCAAAGTGGCAAGTTTTCAATCCACCAGCAAAACTTAGTTGTTTGCTTCAAAGCCATCTTACTTGATGAGTAAGTTAAGTACTTGAAAGGTCCATTAGACCTTTTTAAAGACTATTTTGCATGTTCCCTTTCAAGTCCAGCCACACAGGTAGCTTTTAATGGCAGATGCTGTCCAGAGTTACCCAGAAACAAAGATGTCTTGGGCTCCAAGGGGATGAAGGTAATCGTAACAGAGGGCTGCTGGAGTGTGACAGAGACGTTGAATGGGTACTTCAAAGAAGTCTTACTGAAAGTGAGCAAATGTATTTATGTTAGGTCTATTTCCTCCAATTCACAAACGTTGGGAAGCATGTCCTGCCATGGTAACTAGAGGCCAGTCAGGCTGGGAAGCCCATCCTTCCAAGCAGCTTCAGGGCTCAGCTGTGCAGACACCTAGAGTAGCACGAAGACGGGGCATAGAAGTGCAACATTAAAGGAAAGCAAGTGGACAGATTTGTTTTCAAGGGTCTAAATCAGATGCAGGCGTTTAAGAAGGATCCAAATTAAAAGGAACTATTTAATGTCAAAATACTGTTAACAGGGTCAAGTAAATGCAAACACGTTGATCATTCCTTTCTTTTCTTGGGGCTTTTAAAAAACAAATGCATTTAATACCAATCTTTAATTCCCCAGGTGATCTGCATGATTTAGTGATACACAAAACCCGTCTAATGGCACCAAAATGCAACAGCCATGACAAATTATATTTGTTAACAAGCTGTCACTAGGGAGTGCTCAAAATAATTATCACCGTTTGTCTCAAGTTAATTTAAATTTCTACAAGTGCCTTATACAACTGCATTTAGCAGTGACAAGATGTCTTAAGTTTAACAGTGTATTTGTTCCCTTTTGCATCTTTGATGCTTGCATTAAAATAATGCTCCCTGCTTTTTCTCTAGCATTTTTTATGGATATTTTTTGTTTCTTAGACAACTGAACACAGCTAATGTAAAAATATGAAGGGATTTTTCATAGTTTTTTCTCCTAGGACATTTTAAATATAAAAGCTATCTAAAATGCTACCAACAAGCACATTGCATCCTAATCTAAGGGAGTAAGGAGGAAGAAAATCAAAAAGGAAATTAACTGGAAGTTCAATATTCCTTGTGATGGAAGTTGCTTTACCTAGCACTTAAATATGCTACAGACAGTTAACAGTTCCAACTTGTTCTTTCTACTAAAGGCATGGATCTGAAATGGGTTCAATAATCGTTCAGGTATAGCTTCCTAAAAAAACACATTCATCTAGTTTAAGAAAAAAACTCAGTACCACTGATATTATTTTGAAACAAATTTTATCTTCTTTAAACCCTTTCACTGGAATTTCTTTCACTGCTCACATGTATCATGCAATCAATCTACATATAACCATTCTTTATGTTTTGGCACTCAGCACTGCACTATATAAACTAAACCTAAAAATAGGCAACCTAGATGCTTCCAAGTAGCTCAATTTTGCAGCACAAGACCAGCCTTCAAACACATGCAGTGTAGCCTCTTGATCAAATCCTGTTTTGTTTCATTTGAGTATTTGCTTTTTGAAATTCCTTATTAGAAAGGGGAGTTGGAGTATGGAACTTGGCCAAAACCATCAACAGATGTACAGTGAATTAATTCAGTAACAGTAAAAAAAGCAGAATACATGAGCAGAAGCTCTGATAGTAACTTGACAATTGAAACTAAAATAATGAAAAATAAATTGATTTCTATTTTTTGATTTTATAACTCCAAGGCCTTTCAGGAACATATGGTCTACTCCTACCCTTTAATGGCCTTTACTTCATTAAGTTTTCCAGTTTGTAGGGAGTTCACATCTTGACATCTCTCTGAACCTGAACCACAGCCATTGTCAATATGAAGTGGTTTCCCCCTATTTTGCAGCTCTTTAATGAAACATAAGATTATTTTAAGTCCATAATCTTCTCAGCAGGATTATCGACTAGTAGGTCTGACCCTAATATTGCTCATCTGAACAGTGATCTGGCAGATGCACTGAGAAAACAAAGGCTAAACACATACCTGTCTGGAGGGTCTTGTAGCAAGACATAATAGAGGCTTTATGACTAACTACTTAAATCCGGTTTTATTTGACAATGCTAACCAGATGTCTTCTGGAAAACAAATCAAGTGTTTCAATCACTGCTGCTTAAATACATTCCTTGAATTTGGCCAACAAAGCTAAACAGAAGCTAGAGTCAGCCAAATCCAGCTCCTCTAAAGATGAGATAATAAATGAATCATCGCAGACATTGGAACAACGAGCCCTATATTATGTACGTAGCTTGAATCAACACAATTACCCTGGGGAGGAGGGGGGAGGGCACAAAGTACAGGCAGTTGTGCAGGAAGTTTCAGCAGTTATAGTCTGAAAAGGAGTATGAAAGTCAGCGTGTGGACTGTTCCCACTATTTACAGCAACACCTTCCTCAGTCACATCAAACACCTTGTTATCTGCTGGAAAGGACAACCAGTCTGGACAGTGACCAGCAGCAGTGTGTGACAAGACACTGCCCCTCATCTGCAACTTCAACAGGGCAGAGAGTGTCCACAACACTCTTCAGGAGCTGGATACCTCCTAACAGCCTGGTATCATTTCAGTCTGGCTGTGTTTGACCTTTAACATTAATACACTTATTCCATCTCTGCCCTTTATGCCTGGTGAATCCCAGCTCATGAAGAAATGACAACACACAACAGTGGAGCTTGTACTCCCCCACTTTTTTTTTTAAAGCAAAAGTGCTCTGCATTGCTAATTGCAGGAACTGGAAGACAAGTGCCCCTCGGAAATCCAACTATATATGCCCTGCGCTGGCTCCCATCACTGCAACTGACACATATCCATATTTGAGAGAGAAGTTAGAATAGTTCAAAAAAAGGCAGAAATAAAGAGTTCAGGTACATGGTAAGAATTGTTTTTTCTGTTCCTTCACTTCATCATAGTTTGCAAGATTATCCAAGGCCAATGCATTTCAGATTAAACTTTAGGCTTTCCTTTTAGGACATTGGACCTCCACCTGTAACACCCTGTTCATGTTGCAAACCTGCTCAGAAGGTAAACAAGGCACACTTATGATACACCCCAAGCAGTTAAGCAAAGCAACACCACAACAGTGCTGCGTCTCCCCCCCCATCTTCATGCTTCACACCTTATTGCTTGCCAATTTTAGAGTATAACAGTTTTAGAGTATAACAGTTTTAGAGTATAACAGTTCACAAAATGAGGATTAGTCTCAATGTATTCTTACTACCAAGTATTTGTGTCATTGCTATATACTACAGCTGTTCTATCTGTGCTCCCAGCTGAAGACCACTGCACTTCAGAGACTTCCTCAGACACCCTTCTTCAGACAGGGCCATGCAATGAGCCACATCTGTCAGTGCACTGTGTGAGGGATGGGAGCTGTTTTACAGTGCTACCCTCTCGACTCTGGTTGAACACAAACTGAACCACCTGGCCTTATGGANACAAAATGAGGATTAGTCTCAATGTATTCTTACTACCAAGTATTTGTGTCATTGCTATATACGACAGCTGTTCTATCTGTGCTCCCAGCTGAAGACCACTGCACTTCAGAGACTTCCTCAGACACCCTTCTTCAGACAGGGCCATGCAATGAGCCACATCTGTCAGTGCACTGTGTGAGGGATGGGAGCTGTTTTACAGTGCTACCCTCTCGACTCTGGTTGAACACCCACTGAACCACCTGGCCTTACAGACCAAGAACACTGCAGGAAACACTGCAGTATGTGGCACTAGGCCCTTCAGCACAGACAACAGCCTGCCTTAAAAACAATGCCAGTCTGAACAACATCAAACTCACAGCTCTGCCAGCGCCCAGACCAGACTCAGTGCTAGTCCAGCCACTCAGCAGACATTAGCAACATGAGACTAGACAAGTCTGGTAGTCCTTCAGCCTCGGAGCAGAGCACACAGCAAGGGACAGGACTGATTTGAGGATCCTGGCCCCACGCAGAGCCTCAGCTCTTCCTTCCCATCTGTCGTCTTCATCTCCTGTTTTCATGACTTCCTAGGACAAAACAGCAACACAAAGCATAGAGTCACGTTAAGACTCCTCAGTGGCTAGTATTGTTTTGTTTCTATCTGAACATCTGTATATTGGGAAACACCTTTCACGAAGTGACCATGAAAACATTAGGAAGAGGCCACATAGGACAGGCTTTCAGGAAAGGCCAGCCAGGGCAGCTTGGCCCTGAGGGTAAGAAAACATGCACCTTGCAAGGCACGTTTAACCCCATTTGCTTCAGCAGCCACTCTGAGGTCCTGGCTCCTTCCCCAAAGAAAAGGAGAGTCTGCTTTATCCAATGCAAACAAAACACTAAGAAAAAATACTGTCTCTATCACCACAAACCAAGAACTGCACCATTTCTAAATGTGTAAATCAAACTGCAATGGTACCATGACTGTGAAGTGCAGCTGAAGTTACTCTTCTTCCCTAGCCATCACATTAAGCCACTGAGACCTTTCATTTACAATGAAGTAACACAGCCTGGGCTTAAGATATCAAGCCACTGATTTTAGTCAATAACAACTTTAAATTTTAATATAGGTCACATAAAGCAATTTCAGTTCTCAAGAACAGATAGACTATGCATCACAAACTTTCCAGGTTCCAGGTGCTTCATTTTCTAATTCAGATTACTGGACCATACTGCTTTTTAAAACTTCAAAGGGCAGCAGAGCACCTGCATGCCTAAAGAAGGATAAGTAGCTTTACCTCAGTTATGAACACATTTGAATGCAAGATCTCACCACTTATACTAGAAAGTAGCTTCATAAAGGAAAAGCACAGTATTTCCCCTTCATTTCAAAAGGCTAAAAGGCTGGTTCACAGGTAAAAACCTAAAATATCTTCCTATGCAACATCTACTGTCACATACTGCATCCATTTCCACAGTGTTGATAAGCAGGGAACATATCAATATATAATATACAAAGTAAAATAATCAACTGCACAAAAATCAATGGCAAAAATCTTTTCCTTCTCCAAACACAACACTGCTTCCTGAAAAAGCATGCAGAGATTAGCAGGTGGTGTACTTATCTCTCTCAAGACAGGTTAGATACTATTTATTTTAGTATCTCTAACTTTTTATTCTTAAACCAATTTAAGTAGCTATTCTTTCTAGCTTCTGCTTCTTAAGCAGTACTTAAAAGTTTATTCTAGATAACAGACAGCTTATTTACTAGATTTTTTTTTTATTAGACCCATGCAGTGAAGAATTTGCTGTTAAAATTGTACCAGAATAAATAGTCTGCCTTTGCACTGACTGTCTTAAAAACTAGCCAGGATTCAATCTGGTTACTATTAGATGGGTAAAAATACCCTGACAGAAATACTTTGCTTGAATTATTTTCAAAGATTTTATACATTTGATATAATTACAGGTGGTCTACAAGTCAATTACTATTTGTTACCTAACTTTCATACTTCCTTTTCCATTCACAGGGGAGCCATGTGTAGCAACAAATTAATAGTCTTCAGTTAAGCTGCTATGTACCAATAACATCAGCTCTCATAATGTGAACAAGAACAGGACCGGAAAACTTTCAAACATGTCTTTTGATGGTCTGAACAATAGCTGCTTACTTAGTCCTCAAGACCTCATTATCAGGTTCAAGGGGACCACCAGAGGTCCTTTCTTCCTTCCCAACCTCCTTGAAAGATAGGATTAAACATACACAAATGATTTTTGAGCAGTGTTTGTCTCACCTATTCTTAAAAACCTTAAATTATTTCATAGCCCCAAAAATTTGTGAGGGGCACTTCAATATCTTTGCCCTCGCATTTCTCCACTGCTGTACAGGTCTACTGCTTCCTTTCTGACTTAGCATAAAGGACAAATTATACTTGCTTTAGTTCTACTTCCTTCCAGTTTCCCTTTGTGCCACCATTTTTTGGAGACAAAAGGGATTCATCCCACTTTCCGCACAGAGTACGGTGCATTTTGCCATCCAGTGCTATTCTTTCCCCACTGCCCATACAGCATCTTGGGTCACACACAGCTGTCCTACTGCTCCACAGTTTACCTCAAGCAAAGCATCTGAAACACCAAAAGGATGACAAAATATAAGCCTTATCATGAGGCCAAGACATGCAGAACTGAAGTCCCTATGCTAGCCCAGTGGTGCTTCTCATGAGACTACTTCAAGCTCTTCTATGCTACAGTCACACAGCACTGAATTTCCTTTCTACCTATTAAGAACCATTAGAAAATGTTGTCTTTTCTAAAGAAACAGGTGGAAAAGCAGTTTGGCAGTTGTCAAAATTACGTCACAATTCTGACAGTGCTTTTACACTGAATGAAACTCTGCTCTGGATACAGAACTTTTAAACCAATTCTCCAAGTATGATCAAAAGCACCAGTGCCTTCCTGATTTTACAGTGCTGGTTGAAGCAACAGCAGAGTAAAACTGATAAAACTTTAGTCAGGGCCTCTCTTACTACTACTCATGGCTGTAGCTTCTCAGGACAGTTACAGGCAACAGCTAGGAGTTATTTAAAACTGCATGTAGGGAAAAAAAACATGGCTCAAGGAAAGAGCTTGAGGCTAAACAAATAAGTAAGTAAACAAATAAATAACAGAGTTGTGTTCACTAAGTCAGCAGCATGAGGTCTGGTGAAGGTATCACCACAGTTTCTTCTCTCAGTTACTACCCTGAAAGCATCAAATTGAAACTCACTTCATTACCAAGCAGTCCTACACCACGTACACAAGCCAGTTTACTTAACACAAATGGCTAACTGGCAAATTGTAAGAGTACTGAATAGCTTCTTTTTTATAATGAGCAGCACCTCCAGAGAAAAATCCCACCAGACCAAAATAACTCCAGGTGTGTAAGAGGAGGAAACAGCATATATTACTTGGTTTCACACAAATATATTAGATATAAATTTGTTTAAATAGAACACGAAAGTAGACAAATTTCTGATAAAACTCAAGAAAATCAGTGCGGCACTTTAGCCTGTGTAGGTCTTTTTTTTAGTAACAGTCCAAAACAGAGAACTGAAAAAAATATTAGAATGAGTGGTTAAGGTTCACAAAAAGCTAACAACAATCAGTATTCTTTTTCATCTAAAGCAGGCAAATATTTTTATTTTGTAAAGGATTGGTAAGTGTGCCTGCAAGAGAACAATAAATGTTTCAAGGCTAAGGAACTGCACAAATGTATTAATCCAATAATAAGTATAGAGGGCACACAGGCTATCTGCTGAGCCATGCAGGAGCCAATAACACTGGCTGTCAAGACTTCCCTATTAAATGATAACAAAAAGCACCTAGTAAGAGACAGTGAAAATCAATTAACTGGGGAAATGGCAAGAGAAGTAAAATATGGCGGTCAAACACTTCTCTATTCAGACATACAAAATGAAGCTTTCTTCAAGTCTTAAAAGCAGTAATGTCATGTTAAACAAATAAAAAATACAATATTATTTTAAATCAGGTTAACTTTGCAAGGTATCAAGTACCTGCAGTTCCTGCTGAAACAAAAAGGGATTTGAACAAGCTGGCTCTTTGCAGGGTAACCCCCTTTGTTAAATAGCCAGTGTAAAGAAAAATCTAGGTTAACCGTTTCCAGAACACGAACATTATACTGTTATTTTAAACTTTATGCCTGGCCCAGGGACAGACATTCTGCAGGCCTCCTTGCTGGCTGCCTGTCTTTGTTCTGATGGCGGCACTGACACAACACAAAGCCTCCCACGACAGACTGCACAGATACAGCCCCCAATGAAGCTACTACGGGTAAAAACTGGGCCTTAAAAATACGCCGAATCCTTCTGCAAGAAAGCACTTTTATTACTGGAAGAGTCCTTGTGAGTGTCCTGATCCCCATTTCCCCTTTCTGCCCCCAGCACCTTTTCCAGCTTCTCACAAGCACCTACAACCCTAGAAATGACACTGTACAACAACAGAAGAAATCACCAAATGAAACACCTCTGATGTACTTTTTACTCTACAAATGGACTAACTCAGGACTTACTGAAATTGAAGGTACCATTTTGGAAACACTCCAAACACTAAATGGAAATGGCCAAGAGACATGCTTTTCTATTGTAAAGTGCTGTCAGGTAACACATTTACTTGTCTCTTCATAGCAAAATAATTCTTCCCCTGTCCCTTCATTTGAGTGGGAAAATCCCACTGATGTTCTACACATACTGCAGAAAAACAGATAAAACTTCTTCCAAAACCTGCAATTTGGATATGTTTGCAAAGACTGTGGCAAAATGTACAGTCCTTTTAGGACATGTCTGTGTCAGCAGCAGTGTCTTACCTCTCAGCACTGACTTGAGGTTCAGCTTGGCTTGTCTGTGCAGGTCCTCCACACAAGGTGGTCTTGAGGAGGGTAGGAAGACATTTTCCTGCTGGTGCCATGGAGCAGTGTAGTGCACAGTCCATCTACTCTCTTCATCTAGGTTGGAAACAGCTGCAGAGAGACATAATAAGAAGAAAATTAAATGTTATTGCAGATAGCTCTATCACAAAATCCCATGTGTAAGTTTGCGACGCATCATCTACAAATGAAAGCAGCATTGTTCGCTGCTGCAGACCCATCAAAATACTCTCTAGAACCCCACTTCCATGACAATTAAATAACCCTTCCTTTCATTTCTACTCTAAAATTATGTTCTGTAGGAAATACCTTTTGCTCTTCCCATTTCTACACTTGCTGTTTTATTTACTCAAAACTTGCAACTCTGTTCCCCCCCTGCCCCCAGCTCCCACTCTTCACAAAGGAATCAGTTTTCCATTTCCTGATCATGGAAGGTGCTGTGCAGTGCAGAATAAGCTTCCTCTTGGCTCAAAGGTGCCCCGGGGAATATGACAGTCTTCATGAGAGATGACAACAGATTCATCTGTATTGGGAAACAACCTTGTCTGACCTCATGCTTGCTCAAACCAGAAAAGAAGATTTCAGTGAAACAAATAAATTAGCGAATTTCACTTGTGGTGAGTGAAAAGGAGATATAAACAAAAGCAATTCCATGGACAAATACTGCTCAGAGCACAACAGCACTGAAGAGGGCTATCTCTGGCCACCCTTTGCAGCCAATATACATGTGAAAATAATACACAGACCTTGTTCAAGTTCAAAGTTCCCTACACACAGTCTAGCAGTGAAATAGCCAAAGAACATATTACCAAGACTTGTTTATCATTTATGCTTCCCGAGAGACAGCCACTGCCTTTTGTTTCAAGTGTATCATCAATAAAAACTTCTACAGCTGAACAGCCTTATCCTCTCTACCCTGCTGTAAACAGAAAAACGGCAGTTGGGGGTCATATTTTATGATCCCCCAGCCATCCCTTGGCCAAGCATGCTGCACATCCTTGCTTTTCAGCTCTCCAAAGCAGAAAAAGCCACTACAGATGTGCTGCCTTCCAAGCACCTGCCCTGCTGCCACAGCTCCACTGCCCCTGGCCTCGCTGTCAGCTCCGCATCTTCCCTTTGCTGCCTCCGCTGCTGCGCTGCCTGCGGCATCACTTTGTGGTTTGTCTGATGCCCTTGTGGTAGCAGAGGAGATATGTAAAACTGAAAAGCAAAAAGGAGGCAACAGCCTCCTGTCATCTGAAAAATTACCCTTTCCTTAACACTACTGTGTATCTGCTGGGATCATTTCAGATGGAAACAATTGGTATTCGTTATGGAAAATAAGCTATGCCTCTCGCTTCAAAACCTATCTACAGCCTAATGCCCAGTGCTTGTTCTTTCCTAAAATGACTTCGGGTAGAGGGGAGGTTCTTATCTGCCTTCCCTCACATTTTTTAAATTAGTTTCAGACCTCGAGAAAGGGTTTTAAGGATTTTCAGTGAGTGTCCTCAACTCCTGTGTCTTGGTCCTCTCACAGACTGCAACAAGGCAGATACACATTCAGCCTGTGCCCACTCTTCCCGTTCTTGCTAAGCAGCGGCCAAACCTAAATCACAGAAAACGGAGAAGTCATCACCTACCTGCTTACAGCATCAATCACCCCCATCTAACAGAAAACGTGACACTTAAAAGTCAATGAAAGGCAGCCACGCCATTCCCCGGCTGAACCGGCAGAAGGGGAGCAGGGTAAGGCTGGAGGAGGAAGAGGAGGAGGGAAACACCTGCTGCCAAGCCCACTGTCTGGCAGCTCTTCCACACGAAAATTAAGGTTTACTGCTTGTCAGAGCAATAATGGTCATCAAAACTAGTCAACAGAAGTGCTGTGCACACTTGCCAACTACTCTCTCTAGTGTGATTTGTCTGTCCTTCATGACTTAAAAGGAAGATCCACGTGATTTTAAAAGCCACTCTGAAACTAGAACATCTTTTAAAACAAACCTCGCTCTGAACAAACTTCACGTAGATACCTCAGCGATACAAGCCCATAGCTGCACAAGCAGACAGATGTCTGACACACCGTAAGGACAGCACGACACACGGGGCACACCCTGCCTTGTCACCGAGCTACCCATTTCACACCGAGAACTTTGGCTCCTTCAAAATCACCGTGACGTAGCACTTCCAAATCCACAGTGTCCCAAAGGAGAGGTCCTAAAGACCCTCACAAGGCTGCCTCCACACACTCCACAATGATAAACGATGAAAAGAGTGAAATAAACTTTAAAGAGGCTGCAGGAAGCAGAAGTGAAGCCCAAGGGACCTGCACTTTGCTTCTGAACTGGGCTGCCTCCTGAAAGAACAGTGAGCACACAGAGCTATACTTACTCTTTCTCTTGAAAAGTTTCATGAGCGATTTAAGCTTTGTGTTGATGAAAACCACCATTTTCAAGGTGCTGAACCGCGATCCTGGAGTCGAAATCCCATAGAAAGGAGGAGCTGCAGAAAGGCGACTGCCAGAACGAACCTGTTCAAACTCTGCACACCAAATTTCTCTTCTCCAGGTTTCTCCCCTCTGCCTTTTTTGTTTTCAGAAATCACTTTAAATAAGTCTAGATCTTTCTGATAGACGAAATAATTTACAATTGTTTAGCCTGAATTTCTCCTCGTCTCATGTAACCTTGTGGGCTGAAAACAGCCAGTTCCAACAAGCAAAACAGGAGAGAAAAGCGCCCCAGCTATTATTCACGTTTGCGCAGGACGAAAAAGCCTTTCTTGCTGTCCACAGCAGTTACTCAGCCCTTGTTCTGCTCCTTTCCTCCGCTCTCCAAGTTTGGCTGCTCGAGAAAGTCCCGAACTGGCAGGTGCTTGCTCTCCTTCCCATGGCTCCAGCCGGCAGTGCCGGCGGAGCAGCAGGAGATGCCGGCACCTTCCCTGCCCCNCGTGCTAATCAGGATGCTCCGCTTTCCCACCGCTCCCATCCTTCCCCCATCTCCCCCCACCACCCCTTTCTTTATTTTCACCCTCTTGCTCCCACTTTATTAAGGATCCAGAGCTGCGCCTTAGCTGGCTGCAGCACGCAGTCTCGGCTCTGCATTGCCTCCCCTTCCAGTCCCACTGCTCCCCCCGCAGTCGCTGCCATTGCCTGAGACATCAGCACTAATTTTACATATTGAATTTTATTCAGTTACACTCCTAATTTATTCTTATTAGCGTCATTTCAGACCAGATACATGGAAAAAGAAATCGAGTTATTTCTGGCTAATAGAGACTCTGTTATTCATCAAACGAAACTTGTGCAGGGAGATGAAACAGCCCAGCATTTTGAGATGCACATTATATCCTCATGTCTTAAAAAATGTGTCTGTACAGAGGTCCACAGCCATCCTTCCTAGGAATGAACTGCAATTTTGCAGAAGTTAAAGAGAAAATTCTAAGCGCCAAATGAATGTGCTCAGCAGGGCATGCCCTTCGCACAATGTTCAGGCTCAAGAAGCAAGCCCTCCCTCACAAAGCAAGCTTAGGAAACCCCCTCGGGTTAACAATGAAAAGGATTTTTTTCCTCAAGAAAAAGAAAAATGCCAGCAGCAGGGGGCTCAGGCTGACCCCAAACCAGCAGCAGGATCCAGCCTCTGGACCACAGCATGTAAAAAGCAGATGCTCCACAGGAACTTCTAAGTTTTACCGAACAGTTGAGACTCAGCACTGCGAAGAGCAGACTGTAAACGAAGCCTGTTCATCATTGTCTGAACACACTATCATCAATATTTCATCAGTATTTTCAAAATCCAGAGTTTTTGCAATTGCAACATGGGCTTCACATCAAAGCTACGATGAGCAGCAGGTCTCTCCAGCAGCTGCTGGTCCAAGAGCCATTTTGACTGGCTCAGCTCTGCCAAAGGGAGAGAAGACCACGGTGCCATGGCAGCAATGGCAGGGAAGGCACCTCTGCTTTTTGCATTGATTTCCATCATTTTACAGAAAAAATGGCATCCGAGAGTCCGATAACAAGGTAACTATTTAGTGCTGGTTTTGAATCAAATACACAGTAATACCCCCATCAGACATTTGCCATTACCTGTATGTCCACAAACCATAAAACCAAAACCACTTTAAATGAGTGCCTGCTGGATACACACTGGAAGTTGAGTGCAGAGTGACTTTATTTCTGACTCCAGCTACACTGCCATGTGAAAGAAAACCAAGGAGACGGTAACTCCTTTTCGCTAGTGTGGTGTTGATCTTTTGTATGATGTAGGAAGCCTCTTCCTACATGTGCCCCTTTTTTAGCATGTAGGACGGGGAGCACAGGGAAAGGAGAGAGTTTCAAGCTACAAAATGATGCAGTCTGGGCTGCTGGAAGTGAGACACTCTTCCAAAGGTCTTTACGGAACCTCAACAGAGCCTTGCAAGCCCTGGGAAGCAAGATCTTTTCATGGTAAAGACATGGTGAATCAACATGATCCTGGGTACTTTGGGCGGTTTGGAACATTTTCATTTCACCGCGGGCTACAATGTGTGCCAAGTGCAGTGTGCTCTTTGTTACTGGATCCTTAACCCACCCTGGAGCATTTCTCCTGCCTGGGAACAAGCACTTGACCACTATCCTCTCGCCCTGATCTCGGGGCACTGGAGGCAGACATTCAAACCCAGCAACAAACAATACCTAAATTGATGTCTGCCTTTCATCCCCCTCCCCGCCCCGACTTTGCTTCCACCTTCCCTCAGGTCATGCTGTTAAAGAGGTCAGACATCAAAAATGGCTATCATGAGGGACTACCCCAAAGGAAACACCGTCTGGCTACTCATCTGCGCCTCTGAGAGTCTGCACAAGCTCAACAACAAACAAAACCTCTTCCCCACCTGAGACAAACCCACTGACTTCCATAAAATTCATCACATTGTCTCAACCCAGCTTTTTGTAAACACTTTTTCTGTCTCAAGAAACTGTCACAATTGGCTTCTAATAGCAGTTCTCTGAGAACTTAAAAGCATGAAATGCCTGTGCTCCTCTGCACTTAGCCTCCCTACATTGAGAAGAGAAGGAAAAGATAGGGCAGTTTGAGAAAATTTATATTGTAGTCCCTATGCAAACAGATAAAGGACTTCAGCCTCAAACACTGGCAATCCAGCGAACTCACAAACCCCCCACCAAACAACAAGAAAAAACCCACCTAAAATTAACTTGACAGAATAAAATTAAAAAGCTTGTTAAAGCTAAATAAACCCAGCATGAACAGTAGGTGTGTACACTGTGATATCAGTTCTTTAAATGCTAATGACTCAGAGACAAGTAGACTGGGGAGACTTTGCTCTGTGACACACTTGCTACTCCACCTTGGACAAGTTAATGTTAACCTACCACCTGAGTTACCACATCCTTAGAAGCAGGGATCACACTCGCTGCTGCACAAGGATCACAGAAATACAGAGGAATCAGAAATATCACAAGGAATACAGAAAACATGGAGAAGGTGTTCATCAAATAGTAATTTTCATCTCATACTGGATGGGACTGGTCACAAAGTTTGGCTCAGAAGAAACTCCTTCCTACAAAGTCAGGGACTGGAGCAAAGAAACTGAGAGGCACAAGATGCAGTGCAAAACAGCATCCTCAAAATCACAACTGTGTAATGAACTCATTAGCAAAATGCTTTTTTTAGTTCAACTGTAATAGTTTTTAATCCCTGAGTGGTTAAACTGATTCTAATTTTCTAGTAGAGGCCACATACACGCAGGAGAGAAGTAAAGAAGAGTGGCTGCTTGCATATGGCATGCCTGAAACGCTGTAGCCATTCCTTCACTCCCCTCCCTGCCCTATCCCCTCTTTAGAGGGGCTTTCCAGCTGACCTGCTCCACGACAGCCATCTGGGACAGCCACCCCTCCACATTCACTGCTACATAAAACATCAGGGCCTGTGAAACAATCTGGAAATATTCAGCTTCCATGGAAATATTTCCAGCCAGCCCCTGGGGGAGAGGGGCTCTAGTGTCTAGCCCCCATTCACAACCCAGTGCCCTGAACCCTAGCACCAGTGCACAAGATCCACTGAAAAAGGTGAAGCTTTATAAAAAGGCAAATGTTGAAAAGTGACACTCTTGGGTCGTTCATAACCACAGCCAGAGCAGCTGCCCGGCAGCAGCCCCAGGAGCAGCTGTCCACAGGGACACTATGGAATCAGTGAAAATCAGTGTTCTCTTCCTAATCACCAGCCCCTGCATATATGCAGTAAAAAATTTAGGAATTATTTAAGAAAACCAAATAAAACACAGGAATAGCTAAAGCAATGCTTTCCTGCTCCCTCTCACAAATGAAGACAAATTTTACCACTTTATTTTCGTGAAGGAGAGGTAAACCCAACACATGATATATCAAGTTCATTAACGGAATGATGCATGAAGCTACTAAAATGTACCATCATCCCAAAACCTAAACGTCAAGTTGCAGGCCTTAGCAACTTTATCTGGACAATGGAAAAATCCTCCATTAAACAACTATGTAGCATTTATGATATTTTAAGAGGAAAGAAAAAGTAAAATCATCCAACTGAGCTGGGAACTGCATTGTGAGAGCTCTTCCAGTGAGTCTCTGTTCAATGTACAAAAGGGAAAGTGGAAATGCTGGCAAGCAGATGTACTCAAAACAATTAAATCGATGCCTTTGCTTTTACAGAAACGTCACTCAGCTGCTCTAAATAAGTTTCCACTGTGCAGCTCATGGGATGCATAGGGAAGAAGCTGTTGAAGGGCAGTTGTTTCCAGCAGTCTGCAGGAATGCGTCTGTGTAGGACATGCTCGGGATTGCTCCCTGCCACCCCCACCCACCCACTCTGAGCAGCTGTGGTGTCCGGAGGGGTGCAGCTATCGAAGTGACCCCCACGCACCCCCTCCCCAGGCTGCATAGAGCACCCAAGCATCTGCAGGGCAAGCCTGAACCTCAGGAGGGCTATTAAACCCCTCCCTGCAGGTTACGAGGCTCCTGCCTGCCTCAGACCAACACCACCCAGCTTTGAAAGCTGCCCTTTTACTTCTAGATGAGACTTCCATCATGAAGAAACACCAGAAAGTCCAAATGCCTCAAGTATTTTCAAAACTCACGCCCAAGCTCTGTGCTTGTTCTGACCACCCTCACCCATGCTGTTAACCATTTGCTGGTGCCTAAATGGGCTCCTTGCAGAGCACAGGAGTCAATAATTTATGATCAGAATGGGTTTCTCCCTCCCTGAGACCCCGTCTCGGCTGGCCCTCTCCCGGCATCTTTCAGGAGAACAAAAGTGCTCCCTCCACAAAGGCCGTCCCAGGCGGCACCGCATTCAGCTGCCCTCCAGTCTCCAGCTCCCCTCGCTCACAATGGCCTCTTTCAAGGCAACCTCAGCCTTGGTGAAGCGCGATACTGCCCCGGCTGCTGAGAAATTACAATCCATTAAACCTGGGATCAGGAGGAAGAGGAGGAGAAGAATGCACAGGGGACAGGGAACAAAGAGGAAGAAGTATTTTATCCTAAAGCCACCACAACAACACACCAAGGAGGACCCGTGCCCCAGTGCAGGGGCAGGGGAGTCAGGGCTGAGCCCGGGCCTGTGCAGGCTATTATGGGGCAGGTATTGCTTGAATAGAGGGTACCCGGCGGTGCCCTCCTTTATCCAGGATCATAAAGGATTATGCCTGCAGGCTCTGGGAAAGGGGCTGCCCGGAGGGGGCAGAGGGAAGAGGAAGCAAGATGAGAAGGAGAAGCAACACAACCTAAGCCAGAGAGGACAGAAAAGCAGCAGACTGATTGATCTGATGATCCTATTTAGGTCACAGCACAATAAAGCTAATTCATTCCTTTGACAATTCAAAACATCTTTCCACAGGATCCTCTATCATGCAAACACATCGGCGGAGAGAAAAGGCAGCATTTGGGCAGGGCTGCCGGCAGACAAAGCAGCAGTTTCTTTTGGTTAGAGCATCTCCCCACAAAGTAATGGCAGTCAAGAGAACAGAAAACGTTTAGTGAATGTGCAATTTTGTTTTATTTTAAATTGCAGGGCACAATCCTTTTGCCTTTGGCCATTTCTGAACCCCAGTTAAGGCAACTTCAGCTCCCAGAGAACAGAGCTCTCATTCCCTAGGGAACAATACCCTTTTAGGATGTCACCAGGAAATATTCTCAGTTTAAATTCCAAATCCACCTGAATGCTCCTGTGCTATGGCTTATCCTAAAGAACTGATCAAAACTGGCGGGGAAAGTAAATTGGTTTACAAAATCTTTACTCTAACTTGCCCTAATAATGCACAACAGAGAAAATCCTTCTCTTCTGAATTAGTGATGGAAAAAATACCAGGCAGACAAGTCTGCAAGTCTTCTCAGTAGAATCATCCTGTAGGACTAGGAGCAAAACCAACAAAACCAGACTGCAAAAATTCCATTTCTAAACTTCTGTCCCAAACAATCTCCATGTAATTCCGTCTTTGGCAGCTGTGCACTTGTGCATCCACACTAATATCCAACAGACATCTTCAACTAATCTCAGTCTGCATTCTCCTTATGGGTGTCCTAAAGGGGACATGCTCCTTACTCATTTCACTTATTTAAAGGTCACAGAAAGAATTTTTGTAGCTTATCTCGGCCTCCCTGCCCAACACTGCTCTTTAGCATACTTTTTATTTATATATGGATTATCCTGGTATAAAGCGTTACAGATTCTTCTTTTTTTTTGTCTTTCTGCTGACTCTCAAGAAATTCTGGGTGGGTCTCATTTAAGCTTGGAGGCACACTCCCTTAAAATTAGGCAAGTACATTCTCTAGTTTGCTAAGAACTTTTACAACCTATAAATGAAAAAGGTTAAGCTCCTTGGAAAATACCAGCCTGCACAGAATCACACAACTGCTCATGCCGAAATCAAGCATCAAGCACCCATTTACTGTCTTCCACAGCAACTTGAAAAAAAGTTTTGTTTCTTCATCAGAAACCTTTAAAAACTTTACCTGAAAAATGTTATCTGCACAACACAATATTAAAATCATGAGTAAGAGCAAAGGCTCACAAATAATAAATGGACTGTAGTGACATTCGCTATTGCTCCTAAAGCACTAGGATTTTTGACAAAATCTGAAAACCTGCACGTTCCAATTAAAGAACGACACAATCCGCCTTGAAATAAAATAGTCTACTAACTAAGGCATTGAGTTCCCGTAACAGTGACCTAATAATTATGTTACTGCAGGATTCAGCAACCTGTAGGGAAACAACTGCAACAACATCTATACCACAGAATCTCCAGAGAATGTCTTTGGCTGGCCATGGACGCGTGGACATGATCACACATGACCTCAGACATGATCAAATACCAACAGATTTTGAAAACTATTTTTAAGATTTTATTTGTGTGGTCAGCATCTTCTTATTAGAAGTCCTCTATAAAACCAAATGAAAGGACTAATACTGTTAATGGGCTGAAGTTTCAAAATTTATAACGTGAATACCAACCTAAAATTTTATTAGCACTGGTTTGATTAAAAGTTTCAGAGATCTGTTATTAATCATACACAATCTAGAGGCCCAAACCTCACAAGATGCCATGGTAGATCAGCACTAACTACTGAATAATAGTTGTGTTTCTCTGGGTCACTAGCAAAATGCATGTAACAGTTTGAGTGATGCTACAGTGATAAAGGTGCCTTGCCACCAAGCATCTTCAGAAAGCACTACTGAGAACATTGCCTATTGTGCATTGTAGTATTGTGGCAGTGGTTTCTATAAATAAGTATGTGTGGGCAATAGGCAAACAACAGGCATCACCATCTTCTTCATTGAAATGTAATTCACAAAAGATTAAAAAATTGATATTCTCTCCCCTCCCGCTTTCAGTCTTCAATTTCTGCCTCCATTTCCTGTCAGACAGGGGAGGAGTAGATCCCTTGCTTTTCCTTCAGGATCCTCACTGCAGATACCCAAACTCTTTCTTATTTTAGAAAAACTCGTTATTCCTTACTGTGATAGTCGTTGTGTGCTTCATAAAACCAACCAAACAGAAAAGCTGTAACACACCAAGGGGTTTAACACACACTATTTAAAATGAAAGATACCTTTTTTAATTGCAAAAATGTCTCTTTCAGTATCTTTGGTTCCCCCACTAAGGACAAAAGATAAACTGCAGAAAAGTTTGCATTTTGTTGGAGAGCTGAAGCAGAAGTTGGAGAAGTTGGAGAACTATAAATATAAAATTTGAGACAGCTGATCTGGTTTTAAAATTATTTCTCTGAGTACTTTCACTGTTTGTACCTGAAAACCTTTGAAAGTGGGCAGCTATAGCACCATCACAGCCACTTCAGCTCTGAAGAGATCACAGGCTGTGTAACCTGACATCATGGCTTCAGAGTAACTTGCTTCCAGTGGTGAACTCTCACTTGAAGAGAACTGAAATGCAAGCCTGCATCCACAATTCAGATCAGCGCCATTTAAACTAAAACTACCAATTTATTTTTGGAAGAGCTTCTGAATGTATCATCCCACTAATAGGAGGCACACTGCAAATCAGATTTCCAACACTTAACTGGAGACACCACACAAATAAATACAGAGAAAACTATGGAGACCCTAAAAATACATTTCTGTGCAGAAGAACCATGGGTTTTCCCACACAGAAAATAAGCTGAATAAGTTTCATTCCTGAAACTTTCCAGCAGCTGTTAAGACAACAGTAAGAACAAGGCAAAGAAATATCAGTAGTTAACTACTACTAAGCAAACAACCCTGCCACCTCAAGATAATTTATAAAACTACCGTGTATCCCAGCAGCTGCATTTTTACACTGTGCACAACAATCCAAATTCAGCCTTAGGGTACAGACTTGTCCAGAAGACTGTTCATTACTGACATATGTGCTATTATAGAATTGAAACAGGAGAGCATTTTTCATTATTAGTTAGTGAGAAAAGGGAAGGAGCCTAGTATTAGAAGTCTGGAAGAATCAGGTGTGAAATTTTATGCCAGCTCCAGGGCAGGGCTGACCCCTGGAGCAGAAGATTCCATTTAAACATAAAGGAGATAGGAGATCATGGTCAATGTCAGGAAGTTTACACCTTCAGGAAAACCAGTCAATAAAACCACAGCAGTATTTTCCCAAAATTGGTATGCAGTATGCGTGAAAAGGCTCTTCGTTTTTCTCATCCCTATGGATAATGACACAAGTAGTCCTAGACTACTAGCACCCTTTTAGGATGCTTTGATGCAGCATTAAAAAATGTGGATCCCAATTCACTTGAGTTAGACACAAGCACCACCTAACAGGATCCCTGCTTTGCCATCATACAAGGAATTGTCTAAGCTGATGCACACCAAAACTCAATTTACATCTTTGTTTTTCAACCATAGCTGGTTTGAAGAACATACTTGAAACTACAGCCATTAGAAGTACCTGACACATCCCACAATGTCTAATATTCTGTACAGAGCACACACCCTGCTCCAGGAACAAATACATTAAACACTGTATTCTTAGAAGGCTTTGAAAATACTCCTTTGTAAGTCAGGGCAATTAGCATCTTGCTCCTCTTTGGATTAATTAAACCTATCAGGAAAAGGTTAGCATCGCACCCAGGAAAAAAAATTGTACTCACCTTCAGCTACTGGACATAAAGGAGTGCCTTTTTCTTTGATGTTATTAATTATTTACCCTAACATTGCCATCAGCATCTGCTTGGGGACTTGCTTGCTCCTCCCGAACAGCAGCCCACTGTTCCTGGTCATAGGATTGTGTTTGTGGCAAGTATCTGACAAACAAAAGGAGGGCCAGGTTGGTTAAAAGATACTGAGAATAACTATGAGGGATCATTCAGTTAGGCAGCATGCCAAACCTGCTTCAGAGATGCTACCCAGCTCCAGGTTTAATTAGCCCTTCCTGGAACACATCACAAAACCACACAGAAATGATTTTATAAACTTCTGTCGGTGCCTTTGGACAATGACAAATGTACTCTGCAGCCCTTGTGTGGGCAACTTCACTGTTCTTAAATTCCTTGTCAAACCACCTAAAGGACAATGAACAAACGACAGCACTAAACCAGAGGAGAAGTTGCCCCATAGTCATTGTGGCTCAAATCAGAAATCAGACAGGGGATGAGACCTTTGGGATGAGCAGCACACAGCCACTGACCCCACACAGAGCAGCCAGCTGAGCACTGGTATAGAAAAGGCATCACAGTCAGATAATGTCTTTCAACCACACCATTTACAAGTTTTTAATATCTTCTCCAGTGACACCAGTTCATGCTCAGCTGGTGGGATCAGCCCTCACTGGTAGTCTAGTCAGTTCCCATTACACTGAGATATGGTTTCCAAGCAAGCACCAGGAGCTGGAGCCTGACAGCCACAAGCAGTGCTTTGGGGAATTTGGCCCTTAAATTAGTAATAGCCAGGCCCCAGCCTTCCTGGCCGAGTAGAGAAGACATGGGGAGGCTGATTGAGTACCCTTATGCTGGGACTGGAGAGGTGGCATTGTGGGGTTTCACATTTATTCTCTTCCAATGGCTCCAAGTCAAAAGTGATCAGCTCACAAATCGGGCACTGTTTCTGTAACTGCTTTAATAGCAGGCACTGCTTTCAATCCAAAATTCAAGCTGAGCCTTTCCAATCATGCTTTATCCCTATAATCCAGACTCCACACTGCCATTTATTGCAGTACCAGTTGAAAGGTAATTGCAATGAGCTACCTAAAGCATTTTTCTTATTAAAAAAAAAAAACACAAGAAAACAACCCCTCTGCCCCAATTTCTGGTTAGGCATAAGAATGTCACCATTATTGTTTGGTTTGCACTGCATATTCTTAGAATAGATCAGATCCAATTTACCTGTCAACTGCTTATTTGCAATTTCTTAACCGTGCAGCTCTTTATGTCTCCTTTTGTTCCTTCCAATACAGTTTGAAAAATGGTTTTGGGGAGGTTTTTTGCAACAATATGTTAATTAAATCAAAGGCTCTGACCCCCTCCCTTTCTTTTTAAGTAGCCAATATCTTTCAATCCCAGCTCTTCTGAGAGATATAGGAAATGCAAGCAAAATGCCATCTGTTGGCAACGAGGTGGGACTAAGCCTTTAACATTGAAATATTCATTTTAGAAAAGCCAAGCAAAAAGATTTAATTGACTGACAAGACTGAGTTCTCTACATCACTGCAGATTCCAGGTCCACTCCTGCACTTCTTTTCACAGTAGACATATTCCCATTTGATCTGCCATTAACTCTTTCTAAGCAAGCAAAGAGCTGCCCTTGGGCCTTCCTCCTACCAAACCTACTGCCCCCTTGGCTTAAAAATTGCAGCATGGGTCTTTGCTCTCCTTTCTACAGATAAATGAAGGGGAAGCAGAGAAAATAAACTCAAGGTAGACTTTGAGGGCTTTTTTAGGTCTCAGTCCAGTAAGCTTCCTTTGCACGTATCATATAATTTGTCCCTACCGCGCATACCCGCCTGCAGGACAGTGCTGCTCGGAGGCAGGAGACAGCCACCCCACAGCCCTGCAGAAGGAGATGCTCTACAGACCGTGATAATGTCAGTCTGGGGGTGACAGGACAGAAATCACTTCATGTCTACTCCAGCCTGCACCTGCTGCCCGACAGAACTGCTGCGCATCTGCTGAGAGCGGCTGCTGCCTCCGCACAGCAAAAAGTAACAGGATAAAAAAAGAAGTTGAGGGCATTTTTCTCAAGACTCACTTTCAAGAAGATAAATTAAATATCATTAAATATCCTACTAGGTAATCTGATGCCAGATAAATGCAGTGGGCCAGGCCACTACTGTTTACTTTTTGCTGTAGGTATTTTACACCAGTTCATCCACCTATGTCAAGGTTTTTATTTTTCACTCTAAGAAATCCAGTTCCATTCAAGATTTAACACCATGATCTAAAAAGACTACATACTTGGAGCAAAATTGCATAAAATATAAAACCCAGCAAGTTTTGTACTCCTCTTGGATCTTCCAGCCTTGCTCCTATGAGAAGTGATTCCAGGCAGCGCAGGTGCATCCATCGGCACAGCAGGCAGACAAAGGCAGACAGCCACGTGCCAGCAGGGCTGCCTTCTGCAAATTACCAAACAAATTCAATACCAACTTGCACAGTAGTATTTTCACAAACATGCAGTCACCATGCAAGACTCAATCCTTTCTACTCAAATCCCTCTCACTCTTAAATACAGTAATTTAGACGGGGGAAAAAAACCCAGATCACATCAACAAGCTCCAGGCACCCTATCAATCTAAGATTTGTCCTCCGCAGACACCACTCTGCCAGTTCATTTTCTCTTTTCCATCACTAAGTAGCCTTCACTCTACTCCACTGTCTCCCATATGGTTAACATGAATGTGGCAATTAATATGCAATTAATAAAATGGTGCGATCAACTGCTTTTGTTCACAGCAGCAGCTGGCCTGCATGTTAGAGAGTAATTAGACAAATTAAGACATACCGCTTTTGTTTGAGGATGGACTGACAGCATCGCTCATGCTTAAATGTCACTAAGCCTATTGGCATTTGGGATTATTTTAAACATGTCTTTTTTTATTAACACTACAAGGTATGAATAAACCAGATTTATATGCTACCAGCTCCAATGCCAGCAAAGTGCAAGTTTGCTTTACCTCTGAGACGTTTGCACAAGCCAGCTGAGAGCTGAGAAGTGATGTATTTCAGAGAATGAGCACCTTTTAAGTATCACAGCCCATAGGATGGAGCTAGTGGCTCTGGATGGGTGAAAAAAGCAGAGCTGATCTACAACTGTGTCCAAGCAGAGGTTTGAAACTCTTGAAAATCAAGCAACACGGGCATTTGTCAATGATGTGTCATTGGATTAGGGCAGGGAAACAACAGAGGGCTAAAAATCTGCTGTAATCTATCAGATTTTTAATGCCATTTCCTTCAAAAGGTGTTAGCTTAGCCCAGGCAGGAGCTGTATGGAAGGAAAGCAGTTTCAGGGACAGTCCTGAGCTCTTTGGGAGCTAAGAGTAGGAGCAAAAGACCCCCCACCCTGGCAGAGCAGAGGGCCAGGGACCACAGCACCAGCTCCAAGCACCAGCAAATCTACACAACCCTGATGCCCCAGTGGGCAGAGCTGCTGGCGCAGGTGACAGCAATGCTCTGCCAGCCTGGTCCCCCCACAGGCCTCTCCACAGGAGTTGCCATCCAGGAGCCAGACCCCTTTACCTCTGCAGGATCACCCAGCAGAAGTCCATGTCCCCATCACCACCAGTACGCTGCACAGCCAGTATTTTCCCCTCTGAGTACATAAAGGTCATCAAGCCCACCACATAAATGGCAATACGATGTTTTAATCATTGCATTACCACCTACCATGGCCTCTGCAAAAGCAGCATTGGAGGTGACCTACATTCAAATTGGGGCAGCCCATATCATACACAAAGCACTGAACATGACACTTGATAAATCAAAGTATTTGCAGGCAACATACCTTTCCAAGGGGTCATATACTGAAGGTTCAAGCTTCCCAATAGTGGGAAAAAACCCCAGAACAACAAGGGAAAGGACACTCTGTGAGGAGCAGTTGGCACAGGAAAAATAAGGTAGCGTCAAAGAAGCCTTTGAAGATTTTCACATTTAGTAGCAGCAAACAAGAAAAGGAGGATCTCAGCTGCAAGAGCACTGGAAATGTGCCAAGTATCACAGAAGCCCTCTGCCACTGCAACCCAGCACACACAAGCACACAGCCCAGTTCAGGAGATGGGTGGAAGTCACCGACCTGCAGAGTCTTGGAAAATGGGCTCCAGAAGAGATGACACTAGTATCTACCTTGTTAATCAGAAAATTTGCTTCTCTACTCCTCCAGCTCAAGAGAACACACTACAGCTATGAAACCTGGTTACCTTTTATCACTTCATCTCCAAGTGCTGGCCTGGGGGAGGCTGGGATGCAAGTAAGAATGGATTTTGATAATGCTGCCATAATCTGTTTCTGATTGCCAGTATGACTCCATTAGCCAGGTTGATAGAGGCCTCCCTTAAAACATTTGTGCCCCTTCTGTGGAGTTTCACATTCTCCTCACCACATTTCCGCTTTAATCTGAGTCTGATTTTCTTACAGGGCTCAAAACCATTTCTTGACTTCACCAGCAACTCGCAGTAAGATCTGCAAACATACTGCACCCAGCATCCATAAATCCCAGAAGGTTTAATCAAATTAAGCACTGAAGAACCTATTCAGTGTACCATTAACCACTATCCTCAGCCACAGGCTTTCCAATCTTACTTGTTTCACATGTGGGTTTGCACTTACACTGCTCTACCTCCTTAACTACAGCAGATGCTCCCTTGCCCCAATGGCAAAAAACACTATACAAAAGATGTCTCTGAACTCTATTTTTTCACACTCCTCCAGATGCACTTGAGTGGTGTTAATGAGGTCCATACCAAAACCTCACCACCTCTTCCTTGTGCTCCTGAGTACCACATACAGTTTCTTGTCTGCTCACAGGCAGAGAGGAATGTATGAAATGTCCACCACCAGCAGCTCCTTGCAAGAGCAAGCTCAGGTTCACACCTAACAGAGAGCAGTCAGACTAGCAAAACATTTTCTTTCAGCAAGGAAACTCAGCAAGACCTTCATACTCATGTTAGTGACTCATTTAAGTGTTTTACAACAACCCAACATTAACATCTTTTGAGCCATCATATTCCAAGTTCTTCTTCATCCCTCCCTTCATCCACATCACTCTTGCATTTGATGCATGAAAAGGCATAGGAGACCAAGTGCTGGACCTCCAGGGCCCGTCCAGAGAAGAACAGGCAGGGAGGCTTGTTTCCTATAGAACACGCAGAGAATGTGCAGCAAAGTGAGTAAAAAATGCAAGACTCAGATAGAAACACACACCAGAAGAGCTGTTGTTTATCCAAGACTTCAAGTAATTTTGTCCAAATGGAGAAGTTCCCCTGCTTTGCAACGTTACCATGGCTTGTTTTAGCCAAACAAACAAAACCTCCAAGAAAGCTCAGTCATAAGACAAGACATTAAGAACATATAGAGAAAAGTGGGGGG
>VZRS01010803.1:1074030-1095727 GCA_013398055.1 Ifrita kowaldi | reverse complement strand
TGGGGGGGGGGGGAGGAGTGAGAGAGGGGAATTCCCCCATTTTTTAGACATGCAATAAAGATGATATCCAATTTACTTTTTCTTTTCAAAACAAACCAGTTCCTGGCTTTATCTGATGCAATCTGATATGTCAGCTGTTATGGTATGAGCTGGATGCAGCAGATAAAACTGGGAATGAGGGTGGCCAGTCACTTGCGTGAGGCTCTGTAAGTGGCTGTCCCAGCCATTCACCACACAGACTGAGTCCTTGTGTCACTTAGGGCACGAAAGGCCACAAAGGCTTGCTCAGTGCTCCGCACGGCCCAGAATTTGCAGAGATGGAAAGCCTTTGTTTCACACTGCTAAATGAGAAAGCAAAGAATGAATCTTCACAGTTTGCAAGGATTCTTGCTATTTTTTTTTTTTTTTTTTGTATAACATCCGTAAATTGGGAAATTTAAATCTCATAGCTATTGGAAGAGAAACCTGGAAAAAAGCCATAGCAAACAGTGGATAATAAAATACCCAGCTTGGTTCACAACATCCTAGTAATTTATAAATAGATTTAGTTATTATTTCACATTTTATGTTTTTCACAAAACACAAATCACACAGACAGGTCTCAGCTTTACAGATAAGACAGAACTGTTGTCCTTAGAGAGAGTAATGAATAAAGAAGAAAGCATTCTTTCATGAGCTAGCAGGCAACAAAACACTGAGAAAAAAATCCCCATAACTGAAGCTACTGTTTAACAAACATTAGAAGTAATCTGATATTGCCACTGGCTCACTCCTGCATCTGTAGAAGAAAGCAAAAACTCCCCAAATCTTTACCAAAACTTTAGCATCGCAAAAAGCCAGCAAGAGCATACCACCTTTAAACTTTGCAAATTTGATAAAATATCAAGTGGCAATGGGAACTACAAGAGGCAGGTGATGCTCTAACCAGGAGGAGGTGACATCCTCCCACAGCAGCAGTCACTGTCAACAGTGCCTCACTGCCTGATGTTTCAATTCAGGAGGCTTTTAAACCAAACTAAACCAAGCCCTTGACATTTCTGCCAAACCTGGTCAGTGGAGTATCTCTGCTTAACGTTGCTGCAGGAAAACCAGCTACCAAACACTCAGCAGCACTGGGGTCTGTCTGTAATTGTGAATGAACATGTGATGGTGACAGCCTGCACACTACTGTAATACTGCTTTTCTGGCAGGCAGACGGGCTGTTAAAGGATGTATTGCTGCACTCCGGCTGATTTTAATCCTACCTTGTCTATTTGCACTCAATCTGGCAGCAAAGAACAGCAGAAGAACAGCATCACAGATGCTGGAACAAGGCTGAGCTGGTAATGCAGAACTTTCACTTCACAATACGACTAATTTAACAGCCTTATCAGAATAGTTGCTAGAGCTTAAAAAACCTTCAAACCCTAAAATGGTAACCTTATTATTATGGCTGCTACATCACACCACAAGTATTTTGATTATTGATTATTTGGTAGCAGGAGCACCAGGACTACTGCTGCAAACTACTGAGATCCCCTCAGTGAGGATGCCCCACCAGGCCACAAGGCAGTTCAAATAATTTGACTGTATCATGTTTTCAAACTACAAACACTACTGGGAGCATTTTCTGTGGAGTATATCAGCACTGTGAAACCTCTCCAAGCGCAGTTCTCATGATGCTGCATAAGGACCCCAAAGGGAGGCCTTTATCAACAGAGATAAAGCCCAGCCAATAATCCCCTGCTGTGCTCTGCAGTTATCACTTGACCTGGTCCCAGAAAGCACTTCCACTCTTGAACACTTTTGTTCCTTAAAATAAACATTAACAGAGTTTAAAGTGACAGAGTCTCCCTATGTCGAAGAGAAATAGTACCTGTCCCACCCATAACACTTTTAACTGATGGCTTAATTACTCTGCTATTCTTTTGTTTCTATGGACCGGGAATGAGTAAGAAAGGAGCCAGTGAGGCAGAGCTGGTGTCCCACATGTACACACTTGTACTGTGGTGGGACACCACCACTGAGGCACTAGAGGTTCTCCTGGGAAAAGTCAGGGCAGAAAGCAGGGTGACTGATTTTTGTCATTCACTGTTTCATTGAAAAATTTTCATTGAAACTCCGATGATTTGGAATTCAAAAAGAACAAATAAAATGTATGGGGTCATACCACATATCAGTGAAACTCAAAGTAAGTGATACAGCAATAAATTTGGTCTGAAACATGTGAAAGTTGATTGCTATGGACCAAAAATTACATTAAAAAGCTTTGCTAGATAGATCACCAGTCAAAAAATTCAATTGCTTATGTAAGTGCTGTACTATAAATCAACGAAATTACACGCATGCACACAATTTTTAAATTATCTTCTGAAAAGTTTTATAATTTTAATTTAGGTGCATTTCAGAGAGAAGAGGCACAAAGAGAAAAAGGAGGCAGGCTGCAGTGAGGGAACAGGGATTTTTGAGTACTTTACCCATGCTCCTCAATCCCATTTCCACACTCTGGAGGTGCAGATTCAAACAGAGCGGTTGCTCACAATGCTCTGAGCGACACCTCCGAGGGCACTACGAGAACCAGCTCTGAAAGTCAACCTCACAACTTTGTAGGAATGAACTAACCTGTCACCCAGCAAGAGAGACAAATCCCAAAATACACATACACACACCCCAGGCTGTCTGGGGCAAGAGGGGCCATATTCTCCTCCCTAAGGGCATCCCTGGAGCTGCTTCCTAGTCTCTAACCTCTTCAGGGCTTCCCCAGGTCTGACAGTGACTATATAGTTTTACATAAAGGAAGAATTTTCATTTTCCCTCTGAATGAACCAGAATTGACCCTGTGCTCAAAAATACAAAAATTCAGCAGAAGACACGGATTTTTCTTTCCATGCATTATAAAAAATTACTTCCTCTTGGAAAAGGCCTGAAACAATCATGTAGTAAATCACACTCCTCCCACAGGAGGGGATATCAAATGAAGCTTGCTTAGTAATGAATGGAGAATATGGTAATTCAGAAAACAAAATACAGGTGGTTTTGCTAATCAGTGGTAGCATCATGTGGCAAGATGAGGATTTTTCAATTCTTGGTAATAACGAGCCATTGTCAGATAGTCAGTGTGAGACTAATGAGGAAAAGAAAAATCAATACAGTTGTAAATATACTCATGTACCTTTTTTTTCCTTTTTTTTCAAAAAGACCTGGCACAAGATAGCCAGCCAGCTGGCTTTTGCAGGAAAAGCTTTCTTTGTCTTGTGAAATTTCTCCCCCATCACCCTTAAATAGACTTTTCTGAGCAACCATTCCACAAACAGCTGGGTGCCTTTGCTTAGGTGGTCAGAAAAGAAGGGAAGGCAGGCAATAAGGCTAAAAACAAAAAAGCTGAACGTTACCATTGTCTGTCCTCTTCTCTCCTTATTTCCCATCTGTATTTGCCAGTGAAACTTGAAACTCTTCAGATTAAAAAAGGAGAGTCATCACAATTCAGGAATTCTTTCTTCTCACATTCAGAGGGAAAATAACCTTAGACCAAAGGTTATTCAAAAGCAGACTGTTTTTTTTTTTTAAGTAAGTACTCATCAACTGCATTAAGCACCTTTTGAGTCTGTTAGACCTTTTTCTTATTTTTCCTGGCCTTTTCATCCACTGATTGTTCCTATGGCTTTCAATTAGAGTGCTACGTCAACAGCTCCGCTCATCTAAAACAATCATTTTGCTGAAAAGGAGCATTATTGAACTGAAAGCGAGTGCTCAAGATCTCTCAAACACAGACATACCACATGCACAAAACAGTACCATCCTGTATCAACTTAGCAGTCCCATCAGATACAATATTTACATACACTGTCCTAAAGGGGAAATAGATTATTTTTATAAGAAAATTGTTCCAAATGCCTTCATCCTCTAAAAGAGAAATAAGAGTATTTTCCTTGTTTATGTTTGTTTTATTTATTTATTTCCTCAATAATGACAACACAATACTAAATGACCAAAATAGCTAAAGAACAGGAACTGATCTTACTTGGCCAGAAGGAGTTGTCGTCTTTGCTCAGTAACTTTTTCTTGAGGCGCCCAGGCAGCTTGGTGTGAGTGTTGCCCATTTTGCTGGAATACAGCGGGATGAGTTCCTCCTCCTCCTCATCGTTGCAGCTGGGCTGCCACTTGCTCCTGCCGAAGCAGCCGACCATCGGGTCGGCGGGCAGGCAGTGCACATAGGCGATCATTGTGAGATGCTGCTCTCAAGGATGTCCCTGCTGTCCCCAATGGCTAGCTCCCAGCAGAAGGGAGTGGCCTGCTTATAACCCTTGAGCGGACGCATTCAAAAGGCTGCGGAGGAAAAGATTTTCTCCTCCTTCGTACTTAGGCAAACTAAGCTATTTGGATATCCTGGAAACTGTTTGGAATAGGATTCTCTAAGCACTTAAAAAAGAAGGAAAACAACAAAAAAAAATCAAGCACCTGGTTAAGCAGCTCACTGTAGCTACTGGCTGCCCTGTTCCTGCCCTCCTCCCGCCCGCAGCTCACAGCCACAAGCAGGAAAATAGAGGCTGCGGAGGGCTGGGAAACCCAGCCACCTGCCACAGACCTCGGCCTACTCCCTTTCTGCTTCCTCTCCAGTCTGTGGCTTCTCTTAAGCCTTATCCCCGATTATTCACCACTCTCTGAACAACAGGTACTACAGCCACACACAGATGGCCATATCCAAGAAGCTTATTTAAAGCTAAGTTACTATAATTGCTGTGACACTGGCAGCTACACAACCATAACTGGGTAGGCACCTGCCAAGAGGAAGAACATGTACCTTCTTCTAGGATGCAAAAGCAGGAAAAAACATACAGACTAAAAAAAAAAAGAGCAAAGTGTCACGATTTCAGTATTTGGATTTTATTAAAGAAGCTCCCTTTAGAACCATAATGACTGCCACCAAAAGACAGTATCTTCCAGGTTAGACTACAACTGGATTGATGCTGAACACAAAGCATAAGCAGTTATCAGCTTGCCTGCAGTACTGCATAAATACACACATCCTCACATTGCCTCTAGAGGGTAGCTATTATTCCTATTTAAAGATGAAGACATGGTCTCAAAGGGATTTAGTAACCTGCCCACACAGTGGAAAAGCCAGGATTAGAGTCGAGGTATTCTCAGTTCTTTAGCCTCATCCACAAGTCACTAGTCCATGGGACTTCTCCCAAATACTGCACTACTAAGCAAGTTTCCATTCTGCTAACAGTCCCATACTGTTCTTCTCTGGGATTCAGGAAGCCTGCCCTTCCTTGGCTTTTGAATTGGCTACAACAGCACAGTCAGCTTGGGAGAGCAAGAAAAATGTCACATGAAGAGAGCACTCAGTATAAACTGCTGTCTTCAGCAATTTTTAAAGTCTTATGTTGTTTGCAAGATTACATGGGAGAATATTTGTTTTTAAAAATGGGAAGAAATCAAAACCCTGAGTAAAGTACAACACAACAATTCTTAGTCTGCTTTCTTAACTGTTCTTTATAAATGCTTTGGTTGCAGCCCATACTATTCATGGAAGTGGCTGCTCTCTATATAGGAGCACAACAGCAAAATATAAGTACTTACACGTATCAAAAAAGGCTTTATGTGTTGTCTGTATTACAGCTGCAATAAACTTTTGGCCAGGAAGAAAAAAAAACCCAAGCCCACCGTTTTAGAAAAACAACACAGAGATGCACATCTCCTCTTTCCCCCTGACACACACACATACGCATCTCCTGCTGCCTCGGCGCTGCTGCCGCCTGCGCTGGCAGCCACAGCCTGGGAGCAGGGTGTACACAGCAGCTGCCCACAGGCACTGCACCAGCGTGGCATCAGCCTCCAGACACACAAAACACAGAGCACCACCCAGCACAAACTGTCTGCAACCCTGACTCAACAGTGCTGGCAAAGCATAGAAAGTTTACAAAAAACTGGCTAGTTTGGTGAGGGGGGTTTGTTTGGGTTTTTTTGTTTAGCATCCTGTTACTCTGCACAGCAATGTGAGCAAATAATTTTCACTATAAAGCAATCCATACACATCTCACATGACTGAATCTCAGCAAACTTGCAAGTAGATGAAAACAGGTCTTATAAATGAACTGTGCCAGATACCTTTAATAAATAGGGATGAAACAAGCCCTGCCTGCAATTTTACATTTTTTGACAACAATTTCAAGTATCTGCAAAAACATGGATGGAAAGGGGAAAATGTGCCAAGAGCAAGGGCAATAGCTGTTGGTACCACTGGCTTGTCTGTAGAGATAGCAGAAACTCCCTGGCAAACGTTGAACGCTGGCAAACAGGCCTTTGAGGCAAATACAAATTTACAAAGCCAAGTACATCTACTCATCAGACTATGAGAAAGACAAACTGTGATTAACATTAACAGAGCTCAATTCACTCATCAACCACGCTGATATTCTTGTGTCTGCCAGAATAAATGAATGTCTAGACAGTCCTCCTGGGTGGAATGAAACCCCAAGAGTGCTGTCAGTGAACCAGTTCATAAGAAGGCCCTGTTAACGCCTCCCTAATGGGACTGTACCTCTATAACCCACTTGTCTAGCCACCGTGCCTGCTGTCTCACCCTTTCAATTCCCTGTGATTATCAGGGTCCTGGGAAGAGTCACTGTCATAGATATGATGCACAAAACTTCAGAGCAATACCAGGCTATTGATAAAAGCGTGCACTTGGACGTGCATTTATTGCTCCTGCAGACAGGAACAGTATCTTTTATTACATAAGAATACAGGTGGATTTCAGTTATGGATTTTTTTTTTTACTTTTAACAACTCAAAATCGTGCTATCAGATTACATTTCTAAAGGACACTGGCTGATGTTTGCATGCAGTCTTTCTATCCCTACATAATCATGTTACTTGACATAAAAGTTCGGTGTTGATCTACACCCCAAGCCAGTATTATTAGGTAACATGCAGCACAAACACAGGAGCAAGAGCAAGAAGACAGGGGACACCAACAAAATTCAGTGTTCAGCAGATTCCCATGCTCCCAAACACTTATCAAGATGACACAGGATAACATATTGCCCTGGAGTCCCCATGACATTTACCATGCACTTCTCTAGACTACACACGTACTCAATTATCCATGTTTCCAATGCATGCTCACGAAGTAAGGCTGATGCACAATAATGGGATCATGGATGAAATCCAGTTTAACAAGTGTATTTACCATATGGTAGGCATTAATGTCCCCACAAGTTTTTTACTTGAAGAATAAATCTGTTCTTCCCTGAAGCCTGGAAGACCTTGGTAACATAAATTATAAACAATTTGGTGATGGTTATGGTCTCAGCTATTAGCAAATGTAAAACCATAAAGAGTTGCCAAGATGTACCATTCTCATGTGAGAAAGACACTGTGAATATTGCCTCTTCATCTCCCCCAAAAAATTCTATTAAAAACCCCAATTATTTTATGCTATGTCTATATGGAGGAAGAACCTAAGTTTGATAAAGTCAAAATTTTATCACAAAACTTTTGATTAAACTTTACTTATTCTACTGCAGCTGTAGTGCAGCTTTTTTTTTCAAATACACAAAAGTGAGGCTGTTCATTTTTCTCAGCATTGAGCTATCTTTTATATAAAGATTTCCCAAAAGTAACATTTATTTCCTTTATTATTCTTTTTCATGCCTTTTACAAATGGAACTATTAGTAACGCAAGTATGAATGCTCTGAGCAGGCTGTTAAATGCGCATATTCATCTTTATCAACATCTTTCATTTTTGCTAAACCAACTCCTTACACTCAGGCTCTATTAGACAGAGCCCAAATCATTAGGAATAATTACAGAAAGCATTGTTTTCCTTATATTGGAAACAATGTTTGGTCTAAATAAAAAAGATCATTAATAGTTTGACAAGACTCACAGAACTGTGACTAACTCAGGGATTACATGAAACAAAATTATAAAGAAAAAACAACCAAAGAAAACATTATCCCTTGTATTAGACAAGCATATGTGGTCCTGAGCTCTAAGAACAGCAATGATACTGACGAATATTACACACAGGAGTTTAAAAAATATATAGGATACATCTATTGGGAACTTGGGAGATATGGAATCACAAAGGATTGTCATGTCAGCCCTACTCTGGCATTAAGATAATCTTTATAAATATGCTACATAAGGAATTACATTATCAGTCTTTATGTACAATTTGTAGATCCTCTGGATAGAAGGTAATATGCACCATGAAGTGAAATAACAGCACTTTTATGGACACCTTGCACAGCAAAACCATCAAATGAAGTAATTCCTGATGCAAGCCCAGCAGCCAAACTGGAAATTAAAGACAGCTTGTAGAAATCCACGGGGATAAACTTTGCCCTAATTAGACACTGATTCTATTTTTAGCAGTGATGGATTGATGTGTTGTGGGCTTTTTGGATGAGCAGCTGGAGCTTTTAAATTCTACTTAAACAGTTATTTTTAAAACAAACAGGTAAAAAATAATATTTATATATTAAATATATTTCATTGGAACATATAGCATTAACTAAGCCTTAAAATAATACTCTCAGAGAGAAGTATCCTCCTTTTACAGACGGACAACTCAAGACACAGCAAGAATCAGGACATGTCTGTCACGGTGGAGCACCCAGTATCCTTCGGAACTGGAAATAGCCAGACTGGACATGGGATATCGTGCTCTCCTGGACTGTGCATGTACCTTTCCTCTTTCCGGTGCATGTAGTGTGTGTGGAGCCTTAACTCATGTTCCTTAAACACAAATATAGCAGACAAAAGCTGTAAAAAAAGAATTTCAAAACAAAGAGGGAAAAAACCCTACCTTGAGGTATTGGAAATTTGCTTTTTAACAGAACACAAATCTCTCAAACAGGAAGTGAGCAGGAGGTATCAGCTTTACAGTGCTTAAAGCAAGCCCAGCATTTGAGGAGCTTGCACAGTACCGGCAGACATCAGGGTGCAAGGGACATGAAAGGGACCCAGGGTGGCAGGGATGCACACAAAGCTTTGTGATGTTCCAAAAAGCTCTCTCCATTTGGCCATATTCACACTCTCCAGCATTAGTTCTATCCCCTACTACTTTCATGGATGTATTTTTATCCTGTGCTTGTGATCACACTGCATCTATGAGCTTTAAGCTCTTTTTCTGTTTTTTTAAAGGATGTAAGTAATAAGGCATGTGCAGCTTAAAGAGCTTGACTGGCATGGCAGCTAAAAGCAGTCCTAACAAGCAAATATTCTTTGTGAAAAGCTACAGCAAGTGTCACTGGCAACTGTGTACCTAACAAACTGGAGGCAAATCCCTGAATGATGGGGCATTTGGCTAGCTTAATTCCAAATAGTCGCTCCCAGTTTCAAGGTGTCATCCTTAGGCAACCTCAGCCCTCTGAAAGGACACCGAATCTGCAAACCACTGGTTATAGCAGGCACCCATAAAACACAACAAAAACCAACAACAATGAAACCAAACATGATGTACAAGGATCATAAGGAATCTATGTGCCCATATTTCCTCTGCTGCACCAACTCTGAACATACCCATTACCCTCTCTTTCATAGCTTAATTTAATTTTTCCTTTGCTGTTATGTAATAGCCCTCTGCAATTATTTTTAATTCAATAAGGATTTTTATATACAGTACATGAGACACTAGACAAGAAAAACATAACTGTGTTCCATTATTAGCAGTCCTATAATATTTTAAGATACACTTCTGTGTTCTAATCATTCATCTCTACTTTCAGTTAGAAAGCCTTCTTATGAGCAACAAGCAATATTGTATGTCTGATATTGGCTTTTGATCAGTACTTTGCAATATTTAAATGAGAAAGCAATTAAAGCCTGCAAGACAAGCAGCAGATAACTCAGAAATGCCTTCCTATGCCCTTCTGGTTTAGCTCTGCTGCCATACAAAAAGAAATATAAAGTACTTTGGTTGGTGCATTCTGTGACCCAGGACCACCTTTGGGAAGGGGATGATACATGTTTGGGGCAGAAGACAGGGCTGTGAGTGAAACAGAAGCAATTAGATACCACTACTGATAGTTACAACAAGCTATTCTTGCTGCCTTACTCTAGCAGTTGGGTCCCACACATCTCTGATCCTTCTGAAAATGCAGAGCAAAAGATGATGCTGCCAGAAGCCCGGGGAGAAGGCAGTTTCCAGTCTGGGGCCACAATGGATGGCAGTGTTGACACTACTGCTACACCCACACACTCTGTGAGCAAAGGAGTCACATTCTACCAGCTTTTGTTCATATTAAACAGCAATTCAGACAGGGTTGGGTAGGATTACCCGGTTCAGGTCTGCTCATTAAACTTATTACCATGGTAACAGGAAGAGAAAGAAGTCATCTCCCCACTCCTATTATCTCTCACAACTCTTTTTTAATGGATTTAAAAGCCCAAAGAGGGAAGCACCTCCCTGATACAGAGCAGCAGCGACCTCTCTGCCACCTGCACAGCTCACTGGAAGAGTTCATACGCAGCGGGGTTTTCAGTACAAAAACCAAAGCAACCTACACTACTTGATAAAAGCCACTGTTAGAAGGCAGCCTTCAGTAAGAAGGCTGCAGCCTCCTCGCCCTCCTCCTTCTGTAGGAAATGGTCTGATGACACTGACACTGCCTCCTGTTCGTGTACACCATCACTGCTGTCAAAAATGCAGTGCCACCTCCTGGACACGCACGTTCCCAGGAAGGCCTGCTTTGGCCAGGTGTGCCATGGAGAGTTAGGAAGGCTTTCAAGATTAAAACAACAAAAATGGTAAAAAGAATGCAAATCTGTATTGAGAGAATTCATTATTTTTAGTGAGTACTTCTAAAACATTTTGGTTTTACATGGTCAGTGTTTCAGTAAGTACCTCATAAAGAACTGCTTTTAAGCTCTGTGTACAATGAGGGAAAGGCTGTGGATATTGTCTGCTTAGACTTCTGTAAACCCTTCGAGAATTTCCCACAGCATTCTCCTGGAGAAATGGGCAGCCCATGACTTGGCTGGGTACAGAGTTTGCTGGGTAGAAACCTAGCTGGATGGCTGGGCCCAGAGAGTGGTGGTGAATGGAGTTACATCCAGCTGGCAGCCGGTTGCTAGTGTTGCTCCCCAGGGATCAGTGTTGGGGCCAGTCTTGTTTAGGATCTTTTATCAATGATCATGGGGATCAGGAGCATCCTCAGTCAGTCTGCAGATGCCAAACTGGGCGGGAGTGTTGATCTGCTGGAGGGCAAGAAGGCTCTGCAGAGGGATCTGGACAGGCTGGATAGGTGGTATGAGGACAACTGTGAGGTTCAACAAGGCCAAGTGCCAGGTCTTGCCATTGAATCACAACAGCCCCAGGCAGCACTAAAGGCTGGGGTAAGAGTAGCTGGAAAGCCACCTGGCAAAGAAGGACCTGCAAGTGCTGGTCAACAGCATCTGAACATGATCCAGCGTGAGCCCAGGTGGCCAAGGCAGCCAATGGCATCCTGGCCTGTGTCAGGAATAGTGTGGCCAGCAGGACCAGGGCAGTGATTGCCCCTCTGTACTCAGCACTGATGAGGTCACACCTCGAGCCCTCACCACAATAAAGACATTGAGGGGCTGGAGCAAGTCCAGAGAAGGACAACAAAGCTGGTGAAGGGTCTGGAGCCCAAGTCATGAGGATCAGCTGGGGGAGTTGGGAGCATTCAGGCTGGAGAAAAGGAGGCTCAGGGGAACTTAATGCTCTTTACAACTCCCTGAAAGGAGGGTGTAGCCAGGTGGGGGTCAGCCTCTTCTCCCATGTAACAAGTGACAGGACAAGAGGAAATGGCCTCGAGTTGTACCAGGTGAGGTTTAGATTGGATATTAGGAAAAATTTCTTCACTAGAAGGGTTGTGAAGCATTGGAACATGCTGTGCATGTGGAACTGGTTGAGTCCTCATCACTGAAAGTATTTAAAAGACCTGTAAATGTGACATTTGAGGACATGGTTCAGTGATGGACTTGGCAGTGCTGGTTAACATTGGATGAAATTATTTTAGAGGTCCTTTCCAACCTAAATGATTCTATGAATCTAGGCAAGGAAAAAAAGTGAAACTCAGTTTTATTAACAGAGTGGTGCTTCAGTATATAGTAAAAAAAACCTCAGTATGTCAAAAGATGAGCTGATCTTTTGCTTGTCCATTTTAAATAGAAACTGGTAGGTAATACTCAGCCTGACAAAGACAGGATTTTCCATTCTGTAGGGCACAACATTCAACACTGAAGAGCCATCATTCAGCTCTGCTGGGCAGAGCATTCATTCACTTTTTTTCAGTCAACAGAGCAGCAGTTAATACATCAGGCACACTACAATAGAATGCAACAATATTAAAACATCAGTGAACGATCAAGAATGGCAAACCTAATTGTCTGAAAGTAAGAAATTAAATAGTCATGTTTTTCAATTTTCAGCTTGAAGGGGAAGATTTCCTGTGTATTGGTGTACATTTCAGCCATACATTGGTTCCACTCAGAAATGCTCTTCCACATACCACACCACTGGTTTGTATGGCAGGCACGAGGATGTCACACCTACTCCACGCCACAGATCCCTCTCCTGTCATGGTAACTTGCCAATGTAGACATAGCTTCTCATAATCATTGTATATGCCTAAGACAAAATAGTTTTATTATTTTTAAAAGCACAACCAATGAAAAAAAGTAACCTTGTCACATGCTTCTGTCAGCAGCCTAAGGAATGGTCATAACTCAGTGAAGATAATTACGTTAAAAGAACTAAAACAAAACTTTGTATCAAATATAATCCCATAAACTTGGAATGGTTCAGCAGTAAATTTTTAATCTGAAGTGTCACATTTACTTGAAAATCATATCTATGCAAGATAAGCCAGTTAGCACTAGCTTCTTATGACTAAATACAGCCCACCTACTTTCCAAGAGGTCACATAAAGGCTTTCTATAACGAGTAAGTAAACTCTTGGGTTTACAGATCAGGCTAGAGGAATGCATCAAATTCCATTAGAAAGAATAATGACAAAAATATGCACCCCTTGCCAAAGAAAAGATTAAGCTAATGAGGAGCAGTACAAATTAGCAGTATTTCAATCCAACATGAAGTCACACCCTAGGAAGAGCATTCCTGTTGAGTCCCAGTCAATAAATATATCTGTATGACGTGTGAACTTTTTACTATCAATTACACAGTCTTGACTTTTTTTAGAGAAAATTCATATTGACTTGTCATTTTTGTATCTTTAACAACAAACTTTCTGGACTGCTTTTTCAGGCAGAATATGAAGTTACCAAGTCAACAGTCAACTGTTCTTACAGCAACTGATTTTCCAACAAAATGATTGAATGCAGGTGCTACAGGTGCTATAAAGCCCATCAGGGCTGTACTTTCTTGTATCTGGAGTTCCTGCTCTGTTAAAAAAAAGTCAAATGGTTGAGCTTCACAAAATGAACTGGAAAGAGCAGCCATCTGTATACAAGACCACAAATTAATAGACCCACTTGTCTATGGGTTTCATTTTCAGTCTGTTTACTGGCAAAAAAAAAAAATTAATCCAGAATTTCCAATGAATATTATTGAAAATAAGTCTCCTTTCTGATTAACCTCCCTATATGCCAACTTTCTGTTAGAGAAGGATCTTCTCTGCAACAACGCTGACTGAGCAATGTAAAATGCCTTGGTTACAACAAGGCCCATATCGAAGCCACAAATTAAGACATGAAAAATTTATATAATTCTTTGAGTCTATGCTTCAGTTAATTTCAGAATTATGTATTCTTAAAATTCCATATTTTGACGTACTATAGGCCACTGAATTGAGATAAATTCGAAGTTGAACAGATTATAAACTTTTCTGTTCTTAAAAAGAATCACTCAGCCTTTTTACGTATTTTGCACAAGACTTTTTTTTAAAAATGAGAGTAAAGCCACACAAATTAGCATGATAATTCAAGAACAGGTTCCAAAATTTTAGCAGAAAAGTAAAATTATTTTTAACTGACTTGAAAACTATCCTTTAAGATGAGAAGCAGTAAGATGAGAGCAATCTCTGCATGGGAGAACAATGTGAGAAACCCTTCAAGATCTTTAGAGTGCAGCTGGAAGCTGTGTGACCTGACAAAGTGGGACAACTCTCACCACAGCAATCTTCTGGCCAGGACCACTGCCCTAACCAGCAACACTGCGGCAGAGCATGCACTGACTCATGACAATACACATGAACACACTGAAGATGGAGAAAAAAAAGGCTTTGAAAATAAAAAACTGTCTTCCAAATATCCACTAGGCAGGAAACACAGCTTTGCATTTTCTTCTGTTCTCCTAATTTGTCAGCCAAATTTACTCTAGCACTCTGCCTGTAAGGAGAAAAGTTAACACTGACCCTTGCATCCTTCTTCCTCAAGGAGGACTCAGTGTTACCGCCATCTTCTGTTTTCCAGCATGGTTTGCATGAGGAAGGTCGCCTCTCCAGAGGGTGCTGCACAAATGATTGCTTCTGGTTGCTAGCCAACTACAAAAACCTCCTTGTGGTCTTGAATTCACCTGAGATATGAAACCAGGACAACAAAAAGCAAACCTGAATGACTGAAGAAGGATCCATTTGTGCATTCAGATGGTGGAAAGCTTTTCTCCTATTTTTACATAAGCTTCCCTGCAAATTAAACCTTCAGGCAAGAGTTTTAGCAACTTGTTGCCCTAATAATGAAGGGAGGAAAAAGCTGGGTTTTCCTCATTACTTAAGCATCACGCTTCTTTATCCCACACAAGCATGTCAAAGATGCAGCAATTCTCTTAAGGCTAAAAGACACACAAAACAATCCAAGACTTTGTGGCCGAGATGCAGACAGAAAGCACATTACTCTCATGAAAAACAGGATCTGCTGATGCTGGAAATGCCTCTGCTTGAGCACCACAAGTGTTAGTCCTTCTCTTAACTACCTGATGTGCCTAAATTCCTGGCTTGTATTTATGTTTCAGCACCACTGATGGGTTTAAATTAAAGTGGAGATGGATTAAAAGTCAGAAAGAGAAAGGGGCCGGGATGCTATGCTGCAAAGAGCAGATTTTCAACACGTCTCTGGATTTAAAGGTTTCACAGGCCAAGGAAGACCTTGTAACAAGCACCCTGAAGTGAGACACAGCAGTATCTCACTACGTGCGTAAAAACAGTGCGTCACAGGAAAAGAGCTCGAGAACACTGAAAGGTGTCAGCAAGGTCTGGAGACTTTGAAAGCAGGAAATCTGTAAGATAAAACTTCTAAGGAGAGTGCAGCACATGTGGCACTAGAAAAGAACAGGAAAACTCCAGCAAACCCGACCAGGCTGAGCTTTTGGGGAAATTTCCACCTCAGCAGTACCTGTTGCTGAGTCTAAAGGAAAGACGAGGGTGAGCAGGGCACATCTGTGAGACGGTTTGATGCCATAAGAACCTGCAGCACACCCTGCTCCTCATCCAGCCTTTTCCTGTAGCCAGCCTCCAGTGAAGCAGAACAAAGAAACTTCAGAAGCTGCAACTAAAGGGATAATTCTTCCTGGTCTTCACAGGAGGACCAACAGAAGCACTTAAACATGGGACGACGGCAACGAATGCAAAGTGCAAATGCAGTCCTGTCCCCAAGTTTCCATGTAGCCCTCTGTCACAAAGTTTCCTTACCAGCTCCAGAAACTCTGACTTAAAACTCTCCACAGTATTATCAAGAACCATCTTAAAAACATTCTTTGTCCACATTATCCTGTTTGGATGTCTGTTTCACAACTTCCCTCCTCAGATGGTTTGGAACCTTTTAATGTCTAACTTCAATTAATTCAGAACACAGTCATAACTATTTATCTTGTGCCAATACTCTCCTTGGACTTCAACAGGTTTCCTCCCTCCTTGTGGTATTTACCTCCCAAGCTACCAGCTAGACTAAATAACCTATGCTTTTGTAATCCCTCTGCATATGACCAGCAATTAAGTTAAAATATTTCAAAGTCTGAAAGTCCAGGTAAGTTATACAAGAGCTTCAAATGCCAAAAACATTTTCTGAGGTTTTTTTAAATATAGCTAGAAAAAAGTGGGATGCTCTGGATGACTGGGATAGTATTAGAAAGATGCCTGGGGTAATTATAGACTGTTTTGCCAGCCATTAACCACAGGCAAGATCACAGCTGTGACAGGACTCTGAATAAAAGAATTTTAAAAATTTCCATTTTTTAAAACCAGGCAAAGTGCTTTCACAGGGAACAGGTCTCCTGCTTGACAAAGGTTTATGGCATTTCCCTGGAAGTAACAGCAACCTTCTGCAAAAATGCTGTTTGGGGGGAGGATGGGACTGGGGGAGAAAACCAATGTACAGGAGTAACAAGCATAGAGAATACAAATCTGGTAACACAATACTTGCACAACGTGCAATCATTACCATGCTTAAAGCACTGAAAAACGCATGAAGATATTAATAGATTTAGAGTATGTGTATGCTGTCTCAAAGACCACTTCAACATGAAATTCTTTCAGTGCTTACTAATCCAATCAGCTGTGCATGCTACTTTTACATCTATTTTAATATTCTCTAGCCTGCACACATTTTACTGCTTAAAATTAAGTGCTGGCTTCTTGCTGCAATTTGACAGAAATTCACTGCCCTCTACTACTGCTTTGCACAGCGATGGCCAACTTCATTGTACTGCAGCCCTCCAGACAATGGAGGGGATTAACAGATACTGCTTAAAAGCAAACATCAGCAGGTCAAGGAAAACAGCAGATGATCTTTCTACCTATGATTCACTTACCAACCCTCTTTAGAATTGCAGTGCTACGTGAATTGTGCAAATGGCTCCTATTGCAGCTTGCAATAAAGAGCCAGCTGTGGAGCAGAAAGGCAGAGTGTGCATTAAATGCACATGTGAAGGAAAAGCTGTGTCTTAATTACACGGTTGTGACAGCAGATGAGTCAATTTTCATAGTCTTAAAGAACACCACCTGAGTCAACGAATAGACTACAAACATCAAGTATTTCTGTCTGTGTGTGTTTATACTGCGCAGTGTTTGAAAAGCACAAGCTGAATTCAAGTACTGAGGGCCAAGCACATACAGCAGTCTGCCCTGACCTCCACATTTCCAATCATCACCTTAAGATTTACTGATGGAGAGCTTTAATACTAACTGATTTCACAGCTGAATCTATCTGGCTTGCCTTGCCACCATACCACTTTAGGGTGAAAGCCCATGTGCCCAGGGAAAGGCTGGTGTACCTGCCAGAAGAGATTTTAATCTAATTCCTGAATATGCTCACCCTGCTTCACCCGCTGCCACTGACCTTCTTAAAAATTTAACGGAAAAAATAGGCACCCACACCCCTGTTCTATGACCAAAAAAAGCAAAGCAAAACCACAGCAAACAATAGGCATTCATTCCACAGGTTCTGTACCCGTGCCATTTGGTGGTCTCCACAGAGGCAGTCAAATGAAACAGCTCCAAGGAGTGGAACAACATGCTTCCACAGTGTGGTGATTAAATATATTTGCAGGCAACCTCTGACCTGCAGAAGCAGGAGCTGGGGTACTCCACTCTCCCCCAGTGGGTCGGCATGGCGCAAGTACTCCCTGGGATTTCCATCTGCCCACTCTGCTACAAACAGAGCCAAGAAACAAGCAGGGTAGGCACCACAGGCACGGCTGCAGCTCTGCTATCCAGGCATTCCACTACCTGTGAAAATTCACTTTTTTTATATATATGCTGCCCTCTTCCAATGCATTTAGACTGTAAATAAATCCGAGCAGAAACATTGTTTGCTTGGTGTTCAAGTACATTAGACAATAGGACTGTAACCATAGGTGAAGGACTTGAATGGTACTTAAAAGCAGAAGTATATATATTCAGTATTTCTGAGCATGGACTAACTTCAGTAAGAATGTTATTACCCAGACCTATAATCTTTCTTTTGTTATGTTCAATTTCATTCCATACTTCCAGGCACAGTGAGAAGCCATTCCCATTCACTGCTGCCTGACAGAGAGAGGCTGGTCCTGTCCCAGATGCTATTATTCACACTCAGCCATGGACACATCCTTCCCCACCTCCACTCCTCTCCTTCCTTCAGTGTGAATTAATAAAGCTGTCATTTAATGAACAAAACCTTCAAACTTTAGGCAGTCTTAAACAGTAAAATCTCGCTAGCAGCTAAGTGGAAACTGACTTTTTTCCCCCACAGCAGGAGAACACAACATGTCTGACAGAGCTCTCGGTGGTGGTGCTCACAGGGTTCTCCTGGCATGGCCAAGGTTCACACAGGTGTAACTGAGAACTGAGAAGTAGGGGGTTTTTATAACTTACAGTCATATGCTTGATACTTAAACATCAGTCTGTACTAATTCTGTCTTTGTTCAAACTGCTTTTATACGTTGAAGAACTGCAGATAGTAAGTGTCCTCAAAGTTACTCACCCTTATAAAATAAAGCATATGATATAAAAACTACAAAAAGAATGGGTCCCATTGTGATTATGCATAACTGAAACAAATCAAAAAAATGAAATGAATACAGAGGAAGAAATACCACAAGATCAATCTGGCTTAAACTCAACTAATTTAATTCTGCCAGGAATCTTCACTTTGAGAGATTCCTTCATTTAGATTATTTTAAGTCCACTTCTTCATTTTGGCTTGGTGTTATACACACAAAAAAGTAAAACTTTAAACAGAAAGAAAAAAGGAAGCAACTTGTACAAATTTTTTCTTGTCTAGTTCAACTTGGAAAACACATTTATTTAAAGAGAGAGAAAATCTGTTTCTCATTTCAAACATTGAATATTTCACGAGAAAATTGCCAAGAAAGGAATCCAAGGAATGTCCTTACATACACACAACACATGAGACAACTGGTGAGCAGCCTTGTGATCTTTGACAAAAAAAAATTTAAAAAAACCCCGCATTTCTAGCATGGAACTCTTCTCCAGAGAGCAAGCAGCACATGCCTGGGATTTTTCACGGACAGCTTCTATCATAACTTCTTGCTATTATTAGTATAAAAGACTTCCCTCTCAAATGCACAGCTGTAAGACAAGCAAGGACGGAAAATACTGCCCAAGTGCAGGCAAGCAGTAAGCACACATGCCTGCTTTACAGCATTTCTTGGCACTATTCTCCCTTTACAAAAGCTATGAAGGAAACAGAAACTCCAGTCAAGTATCACAGAAATGTGAGCTCATTTTCCAGCACATGCCAATGAACTGCTCATGACATTGCTAGGAATTAATTCTTTACCAGGGAAGTTTATTTCAATATTCCACCTGTACTCTTTCAGTCCCAAACATCAGTAACTAGCACACAGTATTGCCTCCGCTGCAGACGCCCAACTTCGCTCAAACTCCAACACAACCCGTGTTTCAGGAGATGGGGGCACATGAAGGCTGTGCTGAAGAGCTGAGAGCTGCCCACAGACCGGTGCCGTGCGAGGGCCAGCCTGGGTCAGCCTGCAAGCAGGAGAGACTGGGTCACCTGCCATACATGGGCAGAGAGACACACAGCTCTGAGCACCTATTTTCCCCTAAAAATAAAAAATTAGAGGCAGCAGACCTCTAGAGCTCATGGAGGCAGAGTTTTAGAGTGGGGGGATTTCATTGCCCATCCCACGCACAGCCACAGACTACACTGACTCAGACCTGGGATCCATTTATCAGATTGAGTGTGCTCGACAGATCAGTCTGAGCAAACACGGGGAGCTGGCAGCCAGGGCAGCGCCTGAACAACCACACTGCTTCTCCCTGAGCCCTCAGAGCCCAAACAAGCCAGCAGCACCTGAGAGGCAGATGTGCCCCGTTGTTTAAGAGACCTTCTCCCTACACAGGCTACCGTCAAGCCAGCAAAAAGGACGGGTGTGTCACAGCATTTCTCCTTTGCATGTTGAGGTTATCAGTAGTAACGCTCTGGCTGATTATTTCAGGATCATGATTTTCAGTGCACAATAATGTAACACACAGTAGCTGCTGATGCCGAAGGTAGGGAGAAGTCTACTCCAAGCTATCAAAGTAGAGCAAAGCACAGTAACAGAGTGCATGCAGACAGGAAAGAATCAACACACACCAAAATACGCTGCTATGCAGCACGGCTATCCAGTACCTTCACTGCTTTTAAGAGAAGCCTTTCGATGGGCTTTTGTATCTTGGAACTAGCAACTTACAAATAAAACCTGAAAATGTTGAAAAGTGTTTCCGATGCATTCTACTTAAGATTTAAAAGAAAAAAGCTAGCATAATTCAATTTAATTATGCAAGGCAAAAATATTTTGCTTCCGTACACGCTCATTTGCTGCACATAGGACAACCTCTGAAAACTTCGCTTCTTGGTTCATTTTCAGAACTTACATAAGTCTCACTCTTTTTAGCTGCCTCAACAGGCTTGAAAAGCTTTTACCTATTATACTCTTCATTTAAACAATTTCTGTCCTGTATCGTTAAGCTAATGCTGCAACAAAAGTTTCATCTTTTATTGTTTTGTAATTCCAGTGATATACCGAATTGTGAATTGAAAACCTCTTGTGGAGTTAAAAATTTTAAACTGTGCAGGTTTTTTGTACACAGGAACGATGTCATTTAAGATAAACCACTGCATAGCAAATTGCGTTGTGCAGTTTGTTAAGGTTTTCTCTAGGAACACTGGATCACTACTGTGAAATTTGCAGAAAAGGAACTATTTTTAATGTCTTTTTAAATTTATGATTGTACCAAGATCCTTTAGTGGGAACTTTGCATAAATAGAAGCTATTAGTAGAATAACAGCAGTCAATGTTTTCTAGAATCATCGAATCATCTAGTTTGGAAAAGACCTCTCAAATCATGGAATTCCACTGTTAATTCAGCACTGCCAAGCCCACCACTAAACCATGTCTCTTACTAATTTACAGCGAAAAACACTCTGAGCAAGCACTGATAAGCACTTAAGTAATTAACGTAATTGTTATTCTTTCCCAGGGAAATTGTTTCTTTATAACTCCTAAACCCTTCCTTACAACGGCTCTCTGGTGTCAGCTTTCATCTTCAGTAAGAAAAGTAGAAATAATATCAATTTTTAATAAAAACAGAAACATGGGCGTGAAACAAAACCAGTAAGCTTTTCCTAGTCTTTTAGTTTCAGAACCACGTGCTGAAGAAGTTGAATTTAAAAGATAAAATAAGACTATCTCATTGGACATAAAAACTCTTGTTGTCCCGACGGTCTGCACCATCTCTGAATGAGAGGAAGCATCACCTAGCATAGCAGTAGTTTCTGTCAAGCAACTACAGTAACACAGCACGACCAGTTAACTTTCTGCTCTTCTCCGGGCGCTCTATGACATCTCACCCGCACTGGGGACAACCCAGATAAAGGCAAATTCGCCTCTGGTGCGGTGTCACCAGGAGAGATGCTCCGCACACGGAGCCCCGCGGCCGTTCCCGCGCGGCAGCGCACCCGCCCCGGCCCCGCTCCGTGCGCTCGCACCGCGCCAGCCTTTTGTCTGCCGGGCTGCCCGGCACCTTCCCGCAGGATCGCGCCGGGCAGCGACGGGAATCGCCGCAACAAAAGGAGCCACAAATCCACGCGCTGTCCCCCAGACCAAGCGGCCCCGCTGGGCACGGCGGCGGCCGCTCCCTCCGGCGCAACACCCTCACCTTTCAAGCAGAACATCCTGCGGCCCGGCGGGCAGCGGCGAGGCGGGGCCGGGCCTCCCTCCTCCCGCACCGCCCGCCCCGCCCCCGGGCACCCCCGCCCCGCCCCGGGGGCACGGGA